>CANNZV010003455.1:0-62835 GCA_947561585.1 Caprella mutica
GTATTTACATGTGAAAGTTATAGTTAGAAATTAGTATCATAATACATTAGTCCCATAACTCATTAGGTGGGCTTATGCTAATATAACCAACCAGTTTAAAGAGGGTCAATAACATGTGATAGAAATAAGGAACGAGATTATAACTGGCTAAAAAATCATCCTAAGCCTAGGGAATGCTATCACCCCACAACCTCCAAGTAAATATAAAGCATAGCATAAAAAAGGTTATTATACAGAGGTTTCCTTGAGGAGAGTCGGAGACCTAAATTATTAGTTTGCAATGTTAAAAGGACCAAATTAATCATGAATGTTTATAAATAAATTATTTTACTTTTATTGTAGGTTAGCCTATGACCCTATACTATGATTTATTATAGGTTATAGTATAACCTATAAAAATTATTATCCGGATTAAATCAGACTCAACCTGAAACCTGATTAGGCAGGCTTAGGAATATTGTTCATTTGATAAATTTCTATATTTATCATTAAATAAATTGCAGTATAATATTAACATTGTGATCCATAATAATGTAGTGTAGGTTATACAGTTATAGTAATAATAACCTATAATAAATTATAATTTTGACTCAACCTGAAAGCTGATTAGTTTTAGGAATATTGTTCATTTAATAAATTTGTTATATATTCATCATTTGATAAATTGCATGTGAATAATGATCAGTATAACAATAATGGTATAACGGTTATTGTTAGAAATTAATTCACATGCAATTCATCAATTAATGAATATATAACAAATCATTAAATTAACAATATTCCTAAACTTAATTAGCTTTTAGGTTAGTCTGAAACAAAATTAGTCTAAATAAGGGAATGTCAGTTTCTCATTGATGATCCTGTCAACAACTTTGCTGACTTTATTTGAGGAAGAACAAGCTGTGGTAATGGGAGTTCTATGACGTGCCACTCTACCTTTTGCATTCCCAGATCTATAAACTTTCCCAATCTTGGAAATAGTATTTGGGCAGTTTATAGGTGCGGGGAGGCTCCAATCAACGAGAGTTCTCATGTCGAGTGTATCATTGATTTGACCGCCGTCTTTTCTATGAGTTTTCATGACGCTGTAGTAGGATTCTACTACAGCTTCACTCCCACTCATAGAAAAGGCAACATCTATAATGATACACCCTTCAATCGATATCTTTTTGTAAAGATGTGGATTTGTGTAGAGTTGGCGCAGCATAGACTCAGTATCACATTTTATAAGAAATGTCTCATTAGAGTTAGATATTCT
This sequence comes from Caprella mutica, assembly GCA_947561585.1. Lineage (NCBI taxonomy): Eukaryota > Metazoa > Arthropoda > Malacostraca > Amphipoda > Caprellidae > Caprella > Caprella mutica. Next base: position 1,259 of record CANNZV010003455.1, read on the forward strand.
GATGGAATAAAGCTGATCAATACTGAATGAGTTAGTATTGACAGGAGCAAAATGAGTTACAGTGAAATCACCTAGGTTTAATGCACTCATTGGTACAAACTTGTTATTTATTTGGACCAAAAAAATTTTTGACCCAACACAATGCAATAAGTCACCCTAAATTATAGAAGCCAAGGCATCCTTAATTTTACCATGAATGACCATTGACGAGTCACTGTCAATATGGATATCCTTGGCTTCTATAATGTGGGGTAATTCACTCACGTATGTTGTGAAGATCTTGAATTCAGTCAGTCCAAACATGTGTAATTTAGCCAATGAAAATGGAGATCGTCCGTTTGGATGGATCTCTCCTGCCAAGAGCGAAAAAATAGTATCAAAATCGAGACAGTTGCTAAGTAGTTGAGAAGTTGGGTGAACACATATCCCTCTCCTATGCTCCAAACTCTTCAGCAAACTGTCTCTGAACAGTTCTGACTCTTCGATGATGTCAACATCCTCCCTTAGAACCCATTGGTGTTGCAGCAAATTATCTTTTTTCCTCCTCTTGGATGGACGCTCTCCTTCTTCTGCATCCTTCAGTTTTTCTAGAATGGAAACTGTTGGATGAGTGCCAGGGTCAGACAGAACCAAGTAACCCTCCAATAATTGGACACCGTTGAAAGAATTACGATTTCTTTGAAGGTGCGCCTTCAAAGTTGGTAGATTGGCATGATTCTTCAGGTTGATTCCACTCCAAAATTTATCTAGTTTTTTAAACAAAATCGGAATCCTCCAATGAGGAATCATCTGCCCCTGTAGTGCCACCATAACATCTCTTAGAGGAGTAAATACATCTATAGCAAACAACAAATCCCTTATGAAGTCAGATCCGAACATTTTATATTTTAGGGTTTCATCGTCATCGTCCATACTAGTAGGATTCATGTTATGGTAGGCCTCGTGATATAGTCTAAAGCACGACATGATTTTGGTGAAAATTTCCACAGCACTGGAGAAGAATCTGAAAAGTTTTAGAATATGTATAAGAGCACTGGGGAGCATGCAGCCATTATATACATGGGCTGTTTGTTAAAAAATAATAACTTTATATAAAAATATGACTAGTTAATAACCTAATAATTAATAGTTACTGTCTCACTAATATGGATCTGTTAAAAGCCCTGTTAATGTGTGAATATTTTATTTATTTATAAAGAATATGCATCAATCAGTTTTTAACAAAATGAATAATTTTGAATAGCTCAAATACATAAGTAAAACTTCCAAACTCTTCTTCAAAACGACTGGCCACTGACAACTACTCGCAAACACCTGGACTAAGTCAGGTAGACTCGAGTTAATATCCGAAGCGGAACCGCTTCGTGTAAACCGCAATGGAACCGCTCGTCTGACATAGCGTAGGCGTTACAGCCGCAGTCGTTTGAAACCTGTTCGTTTGACTCTAAGCGTAATGTGAATAGACAATAAATTTAATTGTTTCAATTGTGAACTTTAATATATCAATATATTTTTGGGTGATATTATTGATTTTAAATATTCAAATGATCGAGGATAAGATGTTTCTATAAAAGTAAACTGAAAAAAATAAAGTTAGTTAGATTACATCTTCGTTTTTTCTTGCAGTTTTGCATTAATTTGAAAGTTTCAAATTTATGCAAGACCTATTTGGTGCTTGGGAACTTCATGGAATAAATTATCTCCGCTACTCTGAAGTGTAGAAAAATAAAAAGTCTACGCTAAATGTACAGTATTGCCTTCAGTAAATTTGGTGAAACCATTGATCAGAGAGAACATGATTTGCGCTTTGTATATTTAATGAAATATTAATAGTTTAATAATCAAACTGCATGAAGTTTAGGTGTTATGTGTATAATTTAAAGAATATTGGATGATCCAGTTCATTTTTTTATTAAACTTTCATCCAGAAAACTTGATATTTAGAAAATAAAAATTCTAAATAGAAACTGTGCTTATTTTTTTTTTATATCTGGGTTATAATATTGCGTGATTAGAGCGGAAATAATGGTACTTACCTTATTGCCAATTGTCAAGTATATTTTACAAAAAATACAATGATGACCGAACAATTCGCTGCAAACAATCCGCCGTGTGGACAACTTCCCGCTAGGACAAATTGCCGATAGGACAATAATTATTAGCCGTCAGAGCAAATCACCATATGATTTATGTTTTCCCGCCGTATACCTCATTTAATTATATATGAAAATATTATAAAATTTAGAGAGAATGTTGTAAATTATTTGTTAAATTGTATAAGCCCTATTTGAAAATAAATCCTTTTCAAATGAAATGATTTTTTTTATAAATATTTGAACTTAACTAATATTAATTTAGAGTGGGTGTTGTAGATAAACTATTCAATTTTTATTTATGCCTATTCGAAAGTATATCGGTCGTTAAAAATAAATTGCTATTTGCAAGAAACAGTTCATGTGTCTTCTTTATACGTTCAGTGACTTGAGAACATTTGTTTAAAACAAGTACATATCAGCGCAAAATTTAATATATATTTTTTTTCAACTACGAAGTCCTAAATTTTTGTGTTAGTTCGGCTCGTAGGACGTAGGAATTTCTCTTCCATCTATGAGTGCAGCCTCTGATGCTTTTGTCCCTGTTCGTTATATTCTTTGGTAAGTGACTGTATTCAAAGAGTAGGTTTTCTGCGTTCATGAGCATTAATGTCACCAACTGGTGGTTGGTGACTTTGTTCATAGACCCACTTTCCTTTCTGACTGCTTTTTCCGGTTCATTGTATTTAATTTCCTTATTCCGTCAACGATATGGCCTATGGTTCCGAAATATACTTTACACCCTCTACTAAAATATAACTAATAACTCTAATATTTTTTGTGGCATGAACCAATTTGTTGAAATTACCTACTATTAAGCATCAGTATTGGGAGTGCAGAATTGAATTATTTTTTATATTCATAATAGTTTAAAATATAAAGATGTATACGCTGTCAAAACCTAAAACATGCGGTGAGTTTTCCTAGCGTCGAATTGTCCTATAGAACCGATAAAATTATATCATCATATAAAAATTTAAATGAAGTTCACTTATCAGAGTTGATGAAAGGAAATACTCTACTCTAATGGCAGGTAATTTATCGGAAGGTATTACCTGCACTTACTATTAGTTATCAGACAAATGGAATAATTGATCTATCAATCCAAAGTTATATCTTTTTTCCCATAAAACGAAAATGATATAAATTCATTCAAAACAATTTACTTGTTCAGTCAAGCTATAAAATATTCAGTCAATATTGATTTCTTGAAAACATGCAGTGTCATGTTAAACTCATCTAACCTTTGAATCATAAACTTGTTGAAGATATTCGACCTTTACTTTCAGTAATAGGATCGTATACATATGCTCACCGACAGCTTGTCTTAATAGATTAATGATAACAGTGGCTTTTGACGAATTCACATCTCTGTTCTAAATTATTCAGTAGAGTATATCACTCGAATGAATAATTTATTATTGTTAAATATTGCAGCGGAATATTCAAATTAAAGCAGCTAGTCGCATTGTGGGTAACAACAGAAACATGAAATTATACTGTCAGCTCCTTATAATTATTTGAAAATGTCTGATAACGATTGTGAATTATGCGTCAGATTCTACTAATTTTGAGTATTTTTTTCAAATTTCATTGGGAAATGCTAAGTTTGAATATAATAAGCTACATAATTAATAGCTTTACTCATTTTGAGAAGATACTTTGATGATTACTCACTTATCAAATTTGCCATACAAATTAATTACGTTTCGATGAATATATATCGATAAAATAATTCCGAGGCGATTACAAACATCTTCTTTCGAGAAGAATTTTTCAGACTTTTTGTACATCAATTAATAATATTGTATATTGTTATGTAGAAAAATGGTTCACGATATGTATTCAGTCTTATAATCATTTCATACAAGGAAAGTAGTTAATGGCATTTAAATTAAGTTACCCATTCTTAAATTCAAAATAAATAGAAAATGACTATTTGAACAGTTAATAAATTACTATCTTGCTTTGTTTATCAACAATTAGAGTAAATAGGCCCTTGAGATTTACCTAACTATATCGCAAATAACTTATTTTTATTCGAATGAGAGGTCGGTCATTTGTCGACATAGAGAGCGGTATAGTCTGGTTTATCTTCTCTTCAATTTAGATAGAAGTGTAAACACGGAGAGGCAGAATGAAAAGACATTGTTTGCATGATTTCAGTCTTAATAAGTTGTGAGCAAATAGTCAAGAAGAATAAATATTCAGTAAATGAGAGTATGAATCGGGATAACTAATATTAATAACGGTACACTATATGTATTGTGTGCTTTGGTATATCTATTTTCTTGACAGAATAAACTAGACGGGCATTCTTAGGACGCATACCTTCGTCATCGCTTCAATCGGTTTTTACCTTTTAGGGACCTTGACTTTGACCCTCGACCTGATCGCTCCTAAAATCTAATCAAATGGTTCCTGGATCTCAACTAATCGTCCCATCATTTTTATGTAAATTGGTTGAATACTTAATGAGTTAACAAGAATAATAATAATATTTTTTTACTCCTATGCTATTCGTGAGGGGAAAAATTGCCAATCAAAACATGCACAATGATTTACAACAGTTGGAAACAACATAAGCAGTCAGGCTCAAACTCAATAAATTCCATGAAAAAACTGTCAATATGAACAGAAGTGCGATTTATGCTGTAAAGAAGCAAATTGACTGAAATCTGCAGAGAAGTGCCAGAAAAATTGCGAAACATGAGGGTATCTCCAGTGCAGAGAGGAACTTCAGTCCATACATTTCATGAAGAAATGTATGGACAGAGGCAAGCTGATGTTACACGCGAGTTCAAGCGATCGCAGGAAGGTTTCAATTAGGTCAGACGAGAACATGTTCAATCAATTCACCAACAGTCAGAATGATAGGTCTTATGTCATGGCTGTGAGACTTATCTATAATTAATGTTGAATTGCCATTTGAGTTGTTAGAGGCCTGCTTCTCTCATGGTGTGGGCTGCTGTTGCATCAATTGGGACCAATCTTCGTAGAGTTCATTGGAACTCATAAAAGAACTTGAGCTAAAAACATACTTCATTGTATATGGTTTTTTTCTCAATAAAGAATTTGAATACTCCTTTGATCCCAACATTCATGTTTATCAGAGTATGTTGCACAAGTCCTTCCTTAGCTCTCCAAATCATTGTGTGGCTAGAGTCTGGATTAGTACTACGAGTGTGTCGACTCATTTGTCGATACACAAATCCATGATTGCACAGTTGAGGCTGGATCAGATACAGGGACTGCGGAGCACTGTAAATATCAGAATTACATCGAATTGTGATACTTACATTTTTGAACTAATTGGTTTAGACACCACATGAGTGTACGGCAGTACGATTTCCATAATCAATTAATCATGAAATCCATAGGTAGACGCTTTGTTGAGACAACGAGCGATCCAAGGCCGTGAAGGAGACCCGCGAAGGAGAGTTTTAATGGCGGTCGAGTACATTTATTCCGGGTTGGATACATTGTTGAATAATATTTGTGCCTCTCACTATAGGAGATGCATCAATATGATTTCTAAACGGAAACAACCAATATATTGTCTGACCTACGTTTATACAAATTTTATTTGAAGCAAGCCCACTGTTGACACGACAAGATCATCAAAAGCCAAACCCTTTAGAAATGCATATAATAAAGGGTACTATAATCAGTGAACAGTAGAAACTTGGGATCACATTAGGAATCATCACCCCAAATTTGAATGAGATGACGATTCTACAATCTACATATGGGATTTCTTGGTGTTACAATTTGGTGTTACTTATATGTATAAATTGTAGAATTCAAGATACTTTGTTGTTGTGGTATCGTAGATACAAAAAATAGAATTATTTATTCTTCAAATTAATAAAATACAGTAGAATTCCTCAATTATTAAGGACAAATGAGCACTGAGCACTGAGCAGTCCATAAATTTTGTATTCCATAAATAATGTAGGTTAGTACTGAGCGAAATACTGAAGGAAAATAAAGCTGTGAAGTAAAATACTTATTTACATTCAAAAGCACATGTTTTATTTAATAAAAACGTACAGAAAATCTTTTTTCCTATGAAATAATTAATTTTATCACTTTTTTCAAGAATCTCTAATTATTGACTTAATGTTAAAGGAATTTTAATTCGTTCGTTGGAATCAACAGCTGCATATTAGAGTCCATTATATTGTGGTTAATTTTAATGTAATTAAAGTATGATAGTATTCAATGAAAAGATAAATTATTACAACAATATTTTTAACAAAATCACAATTTTTCTGAATAAAACAAAAGTCCATAATTTAGGATAGTCTGTAAATTTAATATTCCATAATTTAGGAGTCCTACTGCACTTCCTAATTTATACAAACGATTATTATACACCAAAATTATTCAATGAAATACATTTTACAATAGTCATATTGTTCATTCCATAAATTTTGTCTTCATTGTAACAGTTATTCCATAAAATTTGTATTCCATATAATTGTAACTCTACTGTAGTTGATAAATTAACTGATAATATAGAGGATAATTATATTTTAGAATCAAATTTTGGATTGAGCTAATAATATAATATTGTATAATAGGATATTTTTTTCACTAATCCATCTAAAAGACATAATATTATAATATTTTCTAAACACCTGCAGAATCGTCACCCCCAGTGGAGATAGACTACTGGTGTTATAGATAGCTAGTGCTGGGGTGACAATAATTAATTGTACATGTAATCCAAGACACATGTTGACACATGTTTATCATTTATGCAAATCAAAAACAGTAAAACTAAATACTGATCTTTAATGCACTTCTTGCGTCATCAATTGGTGTTCAGATCGTGAAACTCGAGTTTAGAAAACTCGAGCAATCTTAAGCGAATCAATACAGATGCCAACATTCAGGGCTCTATATTAATAATTAAACTCAGTACCTGAGCAACACCATTTGCTGAATACTTCATAATTACAATTGAAAATTATTCAAAGCAATGTCACATATTTTATTCTGCAAAGAGCTAATAATGCGTCACAATTCTTAATGAGTTACAGGATGCCAATAAACGGAATGGGGTAGTTACCAGTCAATTAAAAATTATATTATAGTACATCCATAGGAGAAACAGACATACTTATACCTCTATCAGTTTCGTTTAAATACTCACTATATATATATTAAATTAATTAGATAATGGATATATCACTACTTCACAGACGCTTTTTCGATGATGGGGTCTAATAAATTTCTATAACAATACTTCAAGTTCACTTAGAGTCATCTTCAAAAGACTGAAATTTATTACAATGATAAGCCATCTTCAATGATATGATATGATATAACTGCATTAATTTTACCAGAATGAAACAAAACCAAATATGAGAGTATTTTGTGCAATTCTAATATAGTATCATTCTTTATCCAATATTTCAATTTAATCTTATTGGAAACTGTCTTAGTTTTGATAGGTCATCAGTCAATTAGGTTTTTTATATAAAAATTAACAATGGTTGAGAAGATCTAACCACTTTTAAGAATTTTTTTTTATTCGTTGACCAATTGTTCTGAGATTTGCAAAGATGTAAATATGTAGGTATATTAGAAAAAAAAAACATTTGGTTCGTGAAACTTTTTCTATCTTGGCATGAGTTTGTGAGAAAATAATGATTTCATAAAAAATATTTTTTCGTAAATTTCAAAGAATAAGAAATATATCAAGATGTGTGCCATAATAAATACAAAGAAAGTTTTAGAATCCTTGTAACATTTCAAAAAAAACTATGGATAGATATTTTTCGTTTTCTATCACGTTTTCTTCTGATAAGCGATTATTGATAACTAACCAAAATATTAAAAAAAATAGATTTTCAATTTTGAACTGTGAAAAAAAGCAAGAGGTTGGTAAAATTTTTGTTAGAAATCGTTCGGAAATTCCAAAACTGCTTTTACTTCTCTTGTAGCGTGGAAACTCATTGACTTCTATTCATTTTTATGTGGAAAATTCGCATTTTACAGTCGAGTCAAAATCGTATTTATTTGAACAGAAACGTGAATACGTAAATAATAGCCGAACACTCAAATACTCCCTCTCCCCCTTTGGGCCCTGCATTGGGAGGGTTGTAGCCTGTAGTACATCTAGCCCCCAAAAAGTTGGGACATGAAAGAACGCTGACTAACAGTCCTTTTGCAACCAGAAAAATCTTCATTTTGAATCTCACCCGACCCCCATTGCTCCCTCCCCCCTCTAGAGGGTGCTAATGCTCGTAGCTCCTGCAAAATATAGGGAACCTTAAGAATCTTTTTGAGCGATAAAACAAAAATGGTAATTTTCGCCAAATTTCAATTTTTCTAATGTATTTCATTTTCGATATATATACACATTATCAGAATTATTTCGCATCAGTAAACAATCTTTAACTGATTATATAATACGTTCTGAAAATATTTCTAATTGTTTGTTTAAAAGAAACATAAATAAACTCCCTTCCTGTATCTGTGTATCGAACCTCTTGGTACTCAGATATATAGGACTTTACCCATTATACCTATATGTACGTCATACTTTCAAAGGTAAATTAAACAAAAATATTGTGTGCCAATCTCCAGTCATATTGATATAAACTAATTTTGTTCATACAATTGATGTAATTCACTGGATAATAATCACATCATATCTTTGCAGTTCAAGATGAGTAACAAATTGCCTTTCTCCATTTCCATCATATTATTTATTATAGATATATCAAATGGATAGACATTCACACTCCTTTCATCGGTGGGACTCTTCCATTAAAAACATTCTATAGCTCTGCTGTTCATTCTACATGAAGCAGCGTGAATTATTCATGATTTTCTTTTGGTGGTTCGGTCTGGATTTGTATAACATTTCTCCATGAGACTTTTTTGTCCATAAATACAAGTCTTGTGAAAGTGTTGATAAAAACGTTAATGTCACGGGAGGCTATTTTACTCTGTTATTAAACGAATAAATGTAAAAAAAGTATAACAATATTTCACTCGAAAAAATAACCTATGATAATCTAACTCTCTCTCTTTTTCACATGGTTGTTAACTAAATACAATATATTTATATTCGTGTGTAATACTTGAAACTGCAGTCGAGTGGAATACTTGAGTGAAGATATCATTTGGAAATCACGTATTTAAAACTTTTACTCTCCTACAACAGACGTCATCCGATAATATCCACATAAATTTCTCATCAAGGGGATGGTACCTAAAATGATCAATCTTAATTCGATGGGTAATCATGCAGCTGTAAAAACGCTAGATTTAGCTTCCATTTCCTCCTTATTTTGACATTGGCACAATTAAATTCAGCAGAACTTTTAATTGCAGCAATATTTTTGGCGGTTCGTATCCAAATTAAACCGCCCGCAGTGACTGATTCATTTGTGTGCCAACTTTTACGTTGAAGTTAAATGACCTATGATAGAATTTAAAGAGTTTTACCTCTAGTAATGAATCGCAATTAAGCGAGTTTGCAGTTATTTGACCAGTGCGCATAAAACTCCCGCCACTACTCTTCTTTCGCTGGGAAGCTAATGCTTGGTATGATTGGTTAATGGAGATTAATTGTAATTACCTAGTTAAAAGGAGGCACTAAAACCTGTTTTTAATCAGACAGGGGGAGGCGGGTTTAGTGCAGTGGCATGGATCAGTGTAGAAACTCTATTTATTGCATAAACTGAGACTCTATAGTTATAATTTATCACAATAATTATCAAAAAATTCTGATCCATTTGTGTGTGAAAAGATTAGATTGATTACAGTTTATACAATTGTATAGTTATTATGAACACAAAAATTTTGTATTAAAACTAGTATTTTGAATACCGAGACTGAATCAAATGTGCATTGTGCATTGAAAATATTCTGACTAAAGTCATTATTATCGACTTAATGCAGTTGAATTATCAGAATTTTTTTAATTTAAATCAAAATTAATTTAGCCACCTCATATATTAATACTAGCCACCTCATATACCTTCTTCTACGATTGAAATGGTTTTAATGTTCTTCGTGTTTATTTTAATGATTTTTATTTCTATAAACAGAACTAGAATAATTGCTCAAACAAATAATTTTCATGTGGAGTATGCAAAATTAAACTAGGAAAGTTTCAAAACTATCATAGATATACACCAAAAATATTTTTTCCAGCTTTTAAATAGGTTGAGCATGCGCAGTGTAGATATTATCACGCTTCTACATTTTCTTTTCTGATTTTAATCCCTCGTTTATCTTCCATGAGTTATATAATTAGGAATCGAGATTATATTATTTGCATGCAGAAAAGTTTTAACGAATTTGGACACCTTTGAGAAATTTTTTATATAAAAAGGAACAATGAAACAAAAAAGAGAGTTTTGAGCGTTTCGAAATGAAGACTTTAACTTGTGATGTTTGAAGCTGTTTCGAATCTTGAAAAGTTAATCAATTATTGAGTTGAAAATTTGGATTTCGGCTGCTTTTTGATTATTTTATATCAATAATTATTAGTCTAGAATATCATTTTGGTTCAAATTTTATTGATGATCCTTCTATTTTCGAATTTAAAACTATTTATAGGTGTTGTTATATATTTATTTTTTCTCAATAATTGTCATAATTTTTTTGAAATGCATTACATTGTACAATAAAGGTTTACTGTTCATTAAATTACTACGTCTTTCTTGTGAAAAAGCCAATATTAGTTCTGAAAAATTTCTGACGGGTGTTACTGGTAAAGAATCAATACTAATAGTCTATTACACACATTATACATAAAAAAAGTTGGCACTCTTTAATTCTTTCATTCCCTTTTTCAATATACTGGTACCTAGTTTTTTGAATTATAAGATTCAAAAATATATAAATGAGTTTGTAAGTAAATATTACCCTCACCCAAATATAATAAGCGTTGTTCATATCCATTTTCAATAAATAAATGAATGGCAATAATTGAAATAAAAGTTTCACAAATAAGATGGATATAATGTTGAACTTTAGGAAAAAGAAGTTAATTCAAAAGGAGAGCTCCGAAAGGTTTCCACGGCCCTGGGCTATAAAGCTCATTAGGCTGCCAGAGTAAGTCATATTCCCGCCCATTAGTATGACTGGCGGTGATTTAATATCGCTAGATTGGAGGCGCCGCGACTCACGCCTCTATGTCTACGGGGGATTAGAGAAGAATTTCATTAAGAATCTATTTCACAAAAGAACGCCTTACAGTGTCTATCAGGTATGAGTAACTCCAAGGATATTCTTAACTAAGTAACTATTTCTCAAAAGAACGCCTTACAGTGTCTATCAGGTATGAGAAACTCAAATGATATTCTTAACTAAGTAGATATTTCATATGAAATAGATAATTAGTTGATATATTTATTTACTAATAGTGATAAAGATAAAGTCCGCAAAAGAATTCACCAACTTATATACCTCAACTCTACTAACCTTACCCTGAAAAGTTTGCTCACTAACCTAGCCGCTGGCGCGGGCACACCAGTCCTCACTAGAACTCTTACAAAATCTTAACAAATTGACTTCTAAATATTTTTCTTCGAAAAAATGTTCATTACATATTTACTTGTCTATTGGTAACCGCCAAAGAATAATTTTCAAATTATAATATTATCAACAAACAAAGATAAGAAACAAATATTTCTTTGGTACTTGAATGGAATTGTCAATCTGTACGTAGCTTGGTGAGCTGCAAATATCGTTCAGCTAACTAAGCCGTTAAGGGTTACAGTTAACTGATTATAGTGAGACATTCACCCTTATGTTCTCAAACACTCTCTTGCACCTCATGACTGGAGAGAGCTCTGATATACTCTTTTTATATATTAGAATAAATGCTTATAATATGAATATCTCACCATTTATCAACTTCTTTTCTGTCTAATCGTATGTAATTATGTAAAAAGTAAAAGTCTTAAAAAGACATCTTCCAAATCGGTTAAAAAAAAAAGGACTGGTACGCCTTCCTCTATTTGCGTCTTATTATTTGCGCGTGATTTTGTTAGGGATATTCAATAAATAATATTCTCATTTTTCAATAAAAAGAAAAATATATTTTTAATCACTTTTCAATGTCGTGTGAAAAGACTCTTGAAACGGCATAATATGTAAATAAGTTTCAATTACCAGAACTAAATGTAAATTTTGATGCTCTAAAAAGCTATCGTCCATGAATAGGAGCGAGGCAATCTTCAACTGACGTCAATATGCTTTTTGCCGTTGATACGCTGCCACTTATCGGCATTCAATAAATTCAATACTATATCTGACGAGTGAAATATCACCTGATATTATTTAAAGATATTGAAAAGCTTTCTGCAAATAATTCCTATCTCCAATTTGGTAAATAGCACCAAAGGTATTTCTGAACTGAAATATGGGAATGAATATATCAACTTTTATATTCATTGTTACATTTTCAGATGATTTTAATGGAAAACCCGCATTCTTTTTTTCAAATTTCAATAACATAGAATTTTAAATAATGGCCTGAAATATTTATTGAAAGTTTACCATATTCACTATTTGGATTATATAGCAATTAAATAAAATAATTATAAATAAATTGGTCGCTGAGAGTTAACACATTATATAGGGTTCCATTGTTTTTTTTCTTCTACATTTTCGAATCAGAAAATAATTTATATGTTTTACAGTACCTATATACTTGGTGGGACATTACTATTTTTCATTTTTTGTACTTATATTCTTATTTTGATAATATACCTGTAAATAATTGACATATTTCATATTTATCTCTGTGATATTATTTATATCTAATAAATATATCAGTAAGTACATCACTACAATAGTACATCACTACATGCAGCAAGTACATCACTACAATAGTACATCACTACATGCAGCAAGTACATCACTACAATAGTACATCACTACATGCAGCAAGTACATCACTACAATAGTACATCACTACATGCAGCAAGTACATCACTACAATAGTACATCACTACATGCAGCAAGTACATCACTACAATAGTACATCACTACATGCAGCAAGTACATCACTACAATAGTACATCACTACATGTAGCAAGTACATCACTACAATAGTACATCACTACATGCATCAAGTACATCACTACAATAGTACATCACAACAATAGTACATCACTACAATAGTACATCACAACAATAGTACATCACTACAATAGTATAAGTATCTTCGATTCACAGATGCCCTCTATTTGCTCTCCAAATTTTGTAGATCTTTTTTCTCTCCTTTACGAGACTTCATTATCTGAGCCAACATAACACCTTCTGGAATATTTTTCTTTCAGAGCTTTGCATTTTGATTGGGTATTAAAGATTTTTGGGATATTTTAAATTTTCTCCTTCTGCAAAATGAATAAAGCTGTAAAAATAGAATATCGCTATTCATTGGGTAAGAATGTATATTATCAACTCTTGGTTTGAATTCGAAATATGTGTTTTACTTCAGTTTTTGTTACAGATGCATTAAATAAGAAAATGAAAAATAAATTGATTTTAAAATAAATTGAAAGATAGCTGAGATAATAATGTAAATAAATAGAATAAGAACAGTACACAGATACATATAATTTTTTTATTTATTTCCACTTGATTTGTTTGGTTTATATTTCAATTATGATACAAAAATAGAATCCAGTAATTTATTACTTCAGTAATACAGACTACAGAGAATGATTGGAGAATTGCTACATTGAAGTATATTACATAGGGAGTAGATGCAGTATATTGTACCCTTTGCACTTTAAATGTTACTGATTTATATTGTTGAATATATTTAGTACTTTGTATTATATAGAAATTGAGACACTTCATTTCAAAATTAGAAGATTCCACAGAAGATCTTTTAACTAGCAATAATAGTAGTAACAACATGATTTTTAATATAGAATAATACTATTACTTTTGAGATAATTGTCTTTAAATATCTGTAATTACCTTCGAAATTTTTTTAATATAGCAATGCATCTCAAAATTATGAAAAAATATATATACGTTTCTTTCTAAAATGTTAATATAAAGTGTAAATTTAATATTGTATGTTGTATACATAGATTCGAATATTAAATATAGAAGGGATTAAACTAATTAAATATAGGATATCATATATATTTAAATAATGCGTGTATAAATATATTATAAATCTACATATTGCATGTACCATTATTACTTATTTTCGAATACTTCTCTATATAACAGGTTTTACCTTTCAAATTATAAAGTGGTTTATTCATGAATATGACGATATCTAACATCAAGTCAGTCCATTGCCAATATCCAAATGACAATGAAATGAAAAATGATGGAGACACTTCAGTTCAAATTGCAATTAATATTCAAATGTTCGAACCAGAGCTTTCGATAGCATGAGATATTATCAGAATGGTGGAGTATTTACCAGGTAAAGTCATGAACACAGCTATGAACTCTCGTATTCTTTATTTGGAATGAAATGGTCCAAGTAACGAAATAATATTTGATATTCACAATTTTAATTTAATATTTTATTGAATAATTAATTGGCTAGAAAATATGATTAACTTATTTAATATTTGCATTATTCATTTCAAGACATACATGAGATAACAATTTAGAAACTATTATATTAATTAAGTATACATGAACAATAGCTATGAGGACAGAAAAATTTTACTTCCTCGGTGCACCGCGTGTTTTATTTTAACCCGCACTATTAAAAATGTTATTAGGCTTCAATTATGCGAAGAATGAGTGATTTATCTGTCGCATATGAAAGTAATTTTCAGAGGTTTTTCCTTATTTTATATATTTAGTATTAGTTAAAAGTAAAAGCATTGTTTATTGTTAGTTTACATTATATTATGGCAAGTAAAATGTTCTAAGCACATCAAAGTTTAAAATGCAAGTAGATCAAACATAGATATTACACCCGATTATCATCGTTTTATAATAAATATAATAGTGAAATATTATCCGAATATCATCGTTATTACTTGTAGTACGTAGCGATACCGATAACCATACTGACTGACATTTATTTCAAATAATTATAGTACGTTAATTACATTTCACACAGACAGGAGGACATTTGTAACTCATACACTCCTATTTCGCTTTCTAGTTTTGTCCCAATACTTTCAGGAGTTGATCACTGAATTGTTTCCAGTGTAGATCTATCTCTATCTATCTTCGAGCACCACGCCCCCCACAAAGGCTGGCTCCTCTCCCCCGTAAATCTCTAGTTTTATTTTGATTATGCTACTGACTGTTCTGGCATCTCTATGTTCGACGGTGAGATTTGCGGGCCAGGGGAGGATCTTGCCTTAAAAATTGATTATAGAGGGGTCAGCTCGGCTATTCCCGTTCCCCTCTGTAGTTCTCACGGAGGTTGTTGGATTCTCTCATTTCGTTTATAGCCTACTCCTTTTCGTGGGACCTCGGGCACCTTTTGTCGCACAGAAATTTCTTTCGTGAGTGTTCCGCTTTCGCCCGTGTTGGGTGTTGACTCTTCTGGGAGACAGAACCCAAGGAAAGCAAGTGTAGATCACCATGTCAAAATCTGATTCTTCTTCATCGGATCTGTTTCACCAGGAAATTTCTTAGATATTTCAGTACCTGTAACCTCTCAGTATTGTACTATTTGAATATCTGGATTACATTTATACCATGTGTCTGACAAATTGAGTAGCTACATCATAGAAAATTTAAAAGGACCAACGACGTGATGACTCCTTTATTGACTACCTTCTTACCATTTGATAATCAACATCTACTCTAAGCACTATCTTTAGTCTCTGAAATATTTTAGGATCAGTAGAGATAGACGAATCAGTATGAAGCAGAGAGAACATTATTTTACTGAATTAAGTGTTCTTACTATTCTTGAGTTACATGGTTATATACGGAGGCGCCTTGGGAGATTTTGAATCAGGAGGAATTTCTTGTATAATGCAAATTCATAGTTCCAATGACTGTCATCTTCTTCAGTAATTTCTCTGCTAGTTTTACATACAGAGAAAGAGTTGTCTGTAGTAACATTTTGTCCTCTACCAGAAAAAGGGCCATAATTTCAAAATTACATATACTCTCTCTCTCTCTTCCCAATAAGGAAATCCATTTACTTAACATTTAGATGTCACACCAGCCACGTATATTGAGTGAACGGATATCATGAATTTGTTGAAAAGAAATGGGCTCTAGGACAACTGCCATGCGGACAACTGCCATGCGGATAACTGCCATGCGGACAACTGCCATAGAAGACAACTGCCATGGGACAACCTGCCATACGGACAACTGCCATGCAATATATTATAATTTTATTTTAGGTGAATTGTAATGCGCTTGTAAACCTAACATTTCTTGGAATTAATTTGATGTGAAGTATATTATTATTCTAACCTAAAATTTTAGTATAAAAATGTTAATTGTATACATAGTAAGATATTGTGAATGAAGAAGCATTGAAATTAATACTGAAGTAATACTAGATGTCTTTCTTTGTTACAATCATTTTCTTTCACATTTTACGCCTTAAATAATTAAATGGTTGACAAAAAGATTGAAATCTATAGATACAAAACTTTTTTTCAAACATTTCAGAATACAAAGAATAGTACAAACATAAGCCTTACAGGTTAAAATTTTCAGTGAGTGTGGTTTTGCATCTTACTATTTCAGAGTTGATTTCACACAACACTGGGCATATATGAGTTGACTAAAATGTTGATTTGTTACTAATATAATAACAAATTTTATAAAACATATTTCAGTAATAATTATTCTCATATTTTACACTTTTCAAATATTTATAAATCATTTTTCTGGTCGGTGGGAGCTAGAAACAGAGAAACTATAGAAAAACAAATTCAAATTTTAAAGTTACTGAGTAAAGTGTTCTTTGTATGATTTTTTTAACATAGAAGTAAGATAAATTCTACTTCAGTTTCTAGTCCTGAATCTAGCAGAAAAGTTTGTTTTTACAAATAAAAAATATTAATTAACCCAATGAAAATTCTTAAATAGTGAAATGCAAAATCACACTCACTGGAAATTTTAACTTGTAAAGCTTGTGTTTGTACTATTCTTTGTGTTTTGAAATATTTGAAAAGAAAGTTTTGCATCTAGATAATTATTTTCCACTTCTTGTCAACCATTTGATTGTTTAGGGAGCTGAATGGGTAAAAATGATTTAAAAAAGAAATGAATTTAGTACACTTCAACAATAAATTCTGAATTTACCGTGCAATATTAATTTCTATACTTCTTTATGCAAAATTTCAGACTATACGATTAATATTATACTTAATATTTAGGTTAAGATAATAATATAATTCACATCAAATTAATTGCATGAAAGGTTAAGTTTACCAGTTCATTACATTTTACCCAATATAGAATTATAATATATTGCATGGCAGTTGTCTGCATGGCAGTTTGTCGCATGGCAGTTGTCCACTATGGCAGTTGTCCGCATGGCAGTTATCCGCATGTCAGTTATCCGCATGGCAGTTGTCCGCATGGCAGTTGTCCGCATGTCAGTTGTCTGTACACCATTTGGTAACATGTTTACTGGTTTGGCTGTTAAGAAAGTACTGAAATGAATGTGTAAGTTCTCAGCTTTAATCATACAAATATTGTACTAGCCTGTTGGACATGTAAATTCATAATCTCAATCTGGCAGTGCCCAAATTTACGTCAAAATGAAATTTTTACAAGAACGGGTTAAAATAACCTGCTGGTATTTTAAGATAAATGTTAAAATAACTCTCTGAATAAATTGGGATTATTTTTAAA
Organism: Caprella mutica; assembly: GCA_947561585.1. Classification (NCBI taxonomy): domain Eukaryota; kingdom Metazoa; phylum Arthropoda; class Malacostraca; order Amphipoda; family Caprellidae; genus Caprella; species Caprella mutica. The sequence continues at coordinate 19,156 of CANNZV010003455.1, forward strand.
TTTCTCATGAATATTGACCTCAAGTATTCATGAAAAATCAGTGAATCTCGTACATATTGGTGCACCACTAACGTAGAAGTGGTAACGAGTCCAAAATAATTTTCAGATTAAAATGACCCGCGTGTTAAAAAAGTACCCTATTTAAATTTTTTTAATTAAATTCAGTGGCATGGGAGAAAATTACCATACTAACTATAACTATATAGTTATGACCTGATGAAGCTTAAAGGAGTTATAACCTTCCTATACTACGTACGTCTGACGCCACGTTTGTTCTCTAATCGCCTGTCATCTGAATAACAACTATTTTCTTTGACAAAATATAGGTATGGAATAGAATTGGCAAAGCTAAATGTATGCAGAAAAATAGTTTATTTGATTATTTGCATTGGTCAATGGTCATCCTTTTCATTACATAATTAATGTATACTACAATGATCTTGTTACTGTCTTGCTATTTGACAAGATAATTAAGCGCTATACATGTATATGAAGTAAGGCATAGTCAGTTTATAAATACACTATGTTATAATTTTTCTCAAACAAATTATAGATTTTGTCGAAGAAGAAAAAAGTATAAAACGAAACCTAGGAAAAGTAAGTAAATAATTTGTTAGTAAATTGAAAAAATTTCAATTTTTTTATCAGAATATCATTTTAAGGGGACCGCCCCCGAAGAAATCTCAAAATTTTATCTTTTTTTTTTATTGTGTAAATAGTTGCTTTATAACCTTCTTATAGTGTGTGCAAAATACCAGACGTATCGTATAACTCTAACCCCCTGGGGAGAGGGAGAAAGGGAAAAGGGGGAGGGGATAGGGAGTCAATATGTACTCTAAAAACCATCTCTCAGCCAATTATAATTCGTAATAATTAATTATCTCGCTATATCTGGTATCTAACCTACCTCTAGTTAACGCCCACACCAATGAATGCAAAGAAAGATGTCTCAGTTGTCCATAAACCTTCGAAGTGGATGGACGCTGCGTGTCAGATCATCAAACTTTGTAAGGAAATTCCTACTAATTCTGACTTCTACAAATCTTGCAATTCAAACCTCATTTTCTGGTTTTTGGTTGAAGCTAGAGCATTGCGGTTTTTTGCATTCGATACTCCATAATGATATCTACAATATGATGGTCTTCGATTTTTGATTTTCGAATTTATTGTAGACAATTTTTTCCCTACAAAATTGTTTTTTTCAAAATTTTGGTTTACTTTTATGAAAAAGTCGAAATTTAGAAAACTCATTCGAAAATCAAAAACCGAAGAAGATCATGTTGTAGATATCAGTATGGGGAATCGAATTCAAAAAACCGCAATGCTCTAGTTTAAACCAAAAAAAAAAAAGACTAGGTTTTTGAAAATGGTTCGAAATTTGTTCGAAATTCGAATAACTCGTTTTCTATGGGTCTAATCGAAAAAATGGCATGAACAAAAACGATAGATCAATTCAATACATACAAAGTTTCAGAACCATAACTTCAATAATAATTTTTTTTCAAAATTTCGGGGGCGGTCCCCTTAAGAGAAATATTATTCGAATGATTGAAATGAGTACAGTCATGATGTTGATAGTAACAGTTCGTGATGAATTTTTCTGAATGTTTAGATTATTAAAAATCAGAATAAAAATCTAAACACATACATAATCATATATAATTACAAGACATGAAAATATCTTCTATAATTTTTGATACAAAGAAAGAATTTCAAAAAAAGAGCGTTAGTTTGATAAGAGTTATACTCTTAGTCTGACTAATTTCAGAAAAGAACATTTTATTCACGTATAGCGTGAATGTTGTGTGTTTTGCATCTGAAGGTAAGGGTTCATCGTGGCAAGCCAAAGGTTTTCAATTTAAATTGGTTAATCGTGTGCCAACCAATAAATAATACACTCAGTCAGATGGACACAGCATAAAGAAAGTCATAATCAAAATGTAGCTCTAATAGAAGATAGATATTTGGATTTCAATATAGGTAATTTTGAATATCAGTCAATTTACTCCAGTCTAACTTTTCACCTGTTTTTAGTATTTACCTGGATAAAAAAATTGTATGCAAGATAAAATTGGATGAAAACTGTCAGACAGTGGCGGAATGAAAACAATTTCAAGTGATTGAAATACCCCTTCATCTGATCTTACACCCCATGATTTATTTCTTTGTTGATTTATCAAGAGTAAAGTTTATCCTGTTCAAAACTGTGATAACAGTGAAATGAAGAACAGTTTCAATCAAGCATTTTCTTAAGTAACCTTGTAAATGTTTACATTTTTTTCATTACAAAGCTGTCGAAACTTATTCATTCAAAGCAATGGCCGCCAAACTAAAATATAATATATATTGAGTGAAAAAATAATCTAGATTTATCAACTTTTGGGCTGATTTTTCCTATTTTACCAGATAAAAAAAATGTACCATTTAAGTTAAGGGGACCGTCCCTGAAGAAATCTCAAAATTTTATCTTTTTTTTTATTGTGTAAATAGTTGCTTTATAACCTTCTTATAGTGTGTGCAAAATACCAGACGTATCACATAACTCTAACCCCCCTGGGGAGAGGGAGAAAGTGAAAAGTGGGCTGGGGGGTAGGGAGTCAATATGTACTCTAAAAACCATCTATCAGCCAATTATAATTCGTAATAATTAATTATATCGCTATATCTGGTATCTCACATACCAGTGTAGCACACGCACACCAATGAATTCAAAGAAAGATGTCTCAGTAACATACAAAGTTTCAGAACCATAACTTCAATAATAATTTTTTTTTTAATTTTGGGGACGGTTCCCTTAAAAAAAGTTTTATGTCGAAATATTATAATTCTAAAGTCCTAAGATTGTTTAGAAATTCAAGGAAGTTGTTAGAGTTCAGGATATGAAAAAATAATACATTAGTACTATACAATATACTCCCTGCATAATCTACTACATTTTTATTATATTTAGTGTGATATAATTTGTAAATGAAGATAAACTGATAGCTTTCTTATCGACTACAAAATATATAAAGATGATATCCCATGATATATAATGGCCGTTTCTGAGAAATAAAGCCGACAGCACACGGTCTAATAAAAAGAAGTGATAGAGACTTTAATTTATAATATTACCTTCGTTGCTTCCAGCTGTATATGTTCTCTCTTTTTTCCATTTTATTTGCTGTATGAGCCAATATTCTTTGGTGGACATGCTAACGTATCTCCTGAATTAGTAATCTCCACGGAATAACTCCAAAAAATGCAATATGACATGCTTTATGAATGCGATGTCTGCTCTCACGAAGAAACGTACGCATGATTGCAGTAATGTTTCGAGCAACAATGTGTTCAGCTTTAAAAAAAAGTCATTCTACCTGATTGCAGAAACGGACTTTATTTGCATAGGATGAATATTTGATAAGATTGAAAATTTCAAACTATATTTGAAATATAGTAGTTTTAAAGTCTTCGCTGTAAATGACATTTGAAAAAGTAAAGATTACCCGTGAGAGGTTTGGTCAGCATGATACTTTTTATTTATTTTATATCCTAGTATCCCATGATTGGGTTATGTCCGGTGATTGACTATTGGTTACCTTAACTATTCAAAAAGGTGGCATTCATAATTGCTGTATTTTCTTCGTAATGTAATTAAATTTCTCAAATTCATTGGATTATTACAAAGTATTTACCAAATTTGGCCCCAAACTTATTATTCCGTAAATTTTCACATCATTAATCTACTTGAAAATATATTAGTGATAACTCTTAAACATGAACTTGAAATGATATAATTTAATGATCATCATTAGGGATATTCAATTTAGCATTGATTATTTCTAGACTCAAAATATAATTAATTGTGGTAGATTTGGTAGATCGAGATAAAATGAATAGTTTAGTGAAGTAGAAAAGGGTAACTATTTAAAAATGCTTTTCTAACATCTTGTTCGTAGATAATTGTTTGAAAGGTTCAAACCCGTAAATTAATGTAAAAATGATTTATATAACTATATGGTCTACTGGAAGTTATACTGTAAACTGTGTAATAGTAGCATATAATTACAAACAATATTACATAATGGATTTTTTCCCGTAACAATATTAAGAAATTGAATTAAGATAAGTATCAATTAAGTGATATATACACATATATACCTTTCAATGATTATTGTCTAATGATTTGCAAAATCATCGTACACAAAGGACTATATTGACATATAAATGAAATTGGATGCCAAAGCTCCAACATTTAACAAACAAGTAAGAAATAGTCCTAGAGTTTTCAGATCGATCACAAAAGAGGACAAATTTGAAATTTTGCTTCAATGAGTTCAAATCAATTCTTTTGTAGGGCTTCACTGGGAGTCTTTTCATTGGTGCAGAGCACTCATTCAACGCACTGCCACGGATCTCTGGTTCTTTTGTCACCAAAAAATGAGTAATATTTCAAACCTCTCTTCGGCTCTTTGAGAACTGACGATGGCGTAACTGTTAAATCAATCGCATGTTGCACCTTAAATTGTGGAAAAACTCTCCATGAAGTAATTTATAATCTTCGCAATACTCGGACACTAATAGTACTCGGATAGTTGGCATTACCATGAACTATATGAACCAGTATTACTTTTAAAAATTGGGGATTGACCATTCTGGACCCACTTTTCAGGTTTGCGAGTGTCGAGACTGCAAAGCTTTTGTACCTGAAATAAAAAATTCTTTAGCAGAACAGTCAATATGAAAAATACATTTGCTTTGTTTGCTTCAAATCAAAATTTATTTATGATTTCATATTCTCTAAAATTTGACCTTATAAGTCTGTCAGAGACCATAAAATATTTTAATGTTCCTGGTTGTTCAGCAACTATTTATGAAATATCTATTAATGAGATTGAATTCACTTACAAAAGTCAATCAATGTTATCGTTAATTCAGAATTAATTAAATTATTTAGATATTCATTCATGACTTTTGATTAATCATTAGTCAAAAATGTATTAATTTTTTTTAAAAATATTATACTGGTTGAAAATTAAATTAAAAGTGAGAATATAATAGGATGCCAAAATATAAATATTATGAAATTTATGTTACTATAATATTTATTAAAGTTTTTCCATTCCCCGTTTCTTAGATTATATTCCATTCTCTACATATTTATGAAGGTAGAACTATAAATTTAGTAATTACCAAGTGACAGGGTTCATTAGGTTACTCTAAATTAAGGATCAGTACTAACATTGCTGGATTTTCTTTGGCAGACATTAATCTTACTATACTGCCTCTCACTGGATTGCATTGCTTCTTTTACATAGGGACTACATGGCACAAAACACATGCTGAACTCTAACACCTAGAAATTATTTCATCAAAAACCGTTATGATGGGAAAAGAGATTTAACCTAATATTTGGTGCATATAAAGTTATGAAATGAAATCTAATATTAAGAAATCAAACCAGCCCATTTTTTACGTCAAACTTAAAAATCAATTAATTGTATAACACTTTTATGCACGTAATCTATGTTCGGAGTTATTTTGCAAATGTGTTTTTCTACATAAAATATAAACTGAAATTTATCAATTTTTTCATTATGTTATTTGAAAAATATTCTCTTCCAGAGGTTATATGAAATTATGTTTTGTGAAAATTAAAAATTTAAAGTATATCTTATTATTATTGAAAGACATAAAAATCGCTCTTCCAAATTCTTTTGCAAATTCATAATTAATGGATTATTAAACAAGAAATATGAAGAAAACATTAACACTATACATTAAACAATGGAAAATTATATATTTGTATTACTTTAAATGGTAAATTTGATCAAATATAAGCATTTTTAACGCAGTTTTAACCCTAATGAGTTTGACGTGTTTTTTCTAGGCACATCCTTTTTAAATTTACTTTAAATCTTTCATGTCATTCCTTTAAATTTATTGGCCTTTCTTGACTATGTTTCTACATAAATATCAAATGTATTTTGTATTTAAAAGTTTGAAAATATTTACGTATCGATGTATATCACGTAAATTAGGAAATTAATTATACTGTGGCAACGTAGAAATACAGTTTGATTAGCCTCTAAGCACACATCGTCCACGTTTTCATGGAGTACACAGACATGCATAAGCTGTGATTGCGTCACACTCCACCCAATCAAAGCTCTGCTCTCTCAGTTGCCAATGTCGTATATACCTATGTATTTATTTCTCCTTATGTGTTCAATATTTTTACTTGAAATTTGGTACACATTAATTTAGTATATATATTAACAGCTTGTAAAAAATACAGTATCGTAGGTTTATAAATAAGATATGTGTTTTTTTTAACACATAGTCAAACCTTCCCGTACATTCTGATAGTCAAACTCATTAGGATTAAAGCAGTAATTAGTTTACACTCCTTGGCTCATTCCCTTTTTCAGAATAACTTATGAGCCATGTATCGACGGATTTTGTCTACTTTATTCACTACTTGTGGCTCGATTTGTTTTGCAGCTCTCAGAAAAGCTACGTACAGATCTTTTTATGAGTAATATTGCTTAACAACTTGATAAACTGCATATTTAAGGATACCTCAGTAGTGTTCGATTGGATTCATATCAGAGTTATTGACTGACCAGTTCATTAACAAGTCATATATGTAGTCTTTACCCTTCAACCAATCTTCTTTGTACTTGGATCCATGACTGTTTGAAGGGTAAAGATTTCATAAATGACTTGTTAATAAACTAATCTTTCAATGGCCCCGCTCTGAAACCAATCGAACATTACTGAGGCATCTTTTAATCTGCGGTATACAAAGTTATTAAGCAATATTACTCATAAAAAGATCTGTAGGTAGCTTTCTGAGAGCTGCAAATAAATTATAAATTTGCAAGAATTCGGAAAAGTGATTTTTAATGTGTTTTTTATTAATAATAAGATATATTTCAATTAAATTATCAATTTTCACTAATTATTTTTTCATTTAACTTTTAGAAGAGTATATTTCCAAATAATATAATGAAGAATTTGATAAATTTACGATCACTTTCCATTTTATGCACAAAAAAACCTACTTGCAAAAGAACTCCGAAAGTAGTTTATATCGCCCTGATGTGTGAAACAAATATATAAATATCAAATATCATGATGGTTTGTAATTCATCTATCTGATGAAATTCGTATGTTGTTTTCAAATAAATATGATAAAACACGTGTAGTTTATTTATTCATTTAATTAAACTAACTTCATCTATTAATCTTTGAGCAAAGGAAAATATACTCCAATATATTTACTTAAGAATTTACTAGAATGTGCAATACTTTTACTGTATCTATTTTTCTAGTTAATAATCATGAACATACAAGGAAGCTTCAAAATATTCACCACATTGTATCACGCTCTTTTATATTATTCAAACAATCTAATTTTCTATAAAATGCTTGAATAAAAAGCATCCATGCCATCTCTCAGCGCGTGACAGCAAATTCTGAACATGAAATTGAGTTTCGTCTTACAGTCTCGGGAAAGTGAATAAATTCTTGTAAGGTGAATGATGGTGCGATAAGCGACAATCTATGATGGAAACACAATTTCAATTCACTCTTACAATAAATAAAAATAGTGAAATATTAGGTTGAAAAATTACAGAATGACTTCAGTTAGAAAAGATTGTATTTCGTATTGGAAACATTTAGTAAATAAGTAACGCAATATATAAATAGCTGTCGAATATAAACTATTACAAGGTTCACATATAATATGCATTTAAAATTGACCTCAAATCTATAATCAATTCATCAAATATCAAATTATGAGGGTAAGTAACCCGTTTATTTATGATTCGTTTAAACATTTCAATTCTTATCTATCACTTAATATTGTAACCATCTAAATTATAAAGTGACAAGAAATGAGTAATTGAAGCACAGATTAATAATTTTTCCGTGTTGATTTGACAATATATATAAGTAATAAGTGCATATGTCTTTGCAGTTTAATATTAATGATTATATTTTTGCAGATATTAATAATAGTATTTCTGCATACTACATTAAACATATCAACGAATCTTTCGATATCAGAGGAAATGATAAATAATTATTATATCAGAAATATAGTTTCCAATTATGCATGATGAGCTAATAACACATGTTGTTAGAATTAATTACTTCTTTATGATGCATCTAATTACTAGTGCAATAATTAATAGCTCAATTAATTAGAAAGCTAATTTGTGAATCATGCATAAATCATTAATTATTGTAATATAGATTCAAAGATGTATACAAATGTAAACATTTTGTAGTGACAGTTGTAATAAATAAATTGCATTCTACATTATTCAAATCAATAATATATATTAATCATCTCTCTGCTTGTTTTTATATCGATCTATTAATGATCGACTAAATATTTCCTGTGTCATTTAATTTATATAAAAATTACAGATCGTTGTGTGTGATTACTTAAATATAAACAGTCTTTAATTAACTATATTAATTTAAGATAAACATTGAATTTACTAATTCATTTATTCGGAAAGTTTTCTTTAGACACTCTGAGAACAATTTTGTACAAATCTCTCAATTTTTTGAAATTCTTCAAGCCTTTGCCCGTGCCCTTTTAAATTTGGTCACCAAATCATTGATCTTTCCTATATATACTAATCGTGGCTTATTTCCTTTTTCAACTGTATGAAGAGTCATGTTTCCAGTTCTAAAAAACTATGTTGTGTTTTTATCAAAAGGTGTAGAGAATTCTTAACATTTTGAACATCGTACTACGCTTCCATTTGATGTCAGACAAGCCTCTCTGTGTATGCAACTAAAAGAATTTCGTGATTCGCCCTGCAATTGCTTGGCAAACATCATTCAGAAGAAAAATAAACGAAGAAGAACTTCGTCTTGTTTACTCTTCTAGATACATCAAAGACTAAATTATGGGAGGGAAATCGAAATGAATAGAGTGAATTATTAAATGAATGGAATATATAAATATAAAGACATAAGGAAAATTCAAATGGAATAAATTAACAAATTTGAATGAAGATGAAATTTCATTTCACTCTCTATCTATACAAAACAGAAAATGTATAATTGAGATTTCAACTTTTGACAGAAATAGAATTAAAAAAACTCAATCAAGAAATTTCTGTAGCTTCCTATGCTCACAGTTATATCAAAGCCACATGCAAAATTAGAAAGAAAATAATTGAACAATTTTAATTGAAGTTAAAAATTCCTGTCAACAATAACAATATTAAATACCACGTATAGAGGTCAGCCTCGTCTGAGGTAAAACACTGTCGGAAAAAATCTAGTCAAAGAATTTTGGCTAATTGCTATATTAAAACAGGCGAGTTAAATATGAGTATTTAAATATTTTGATTAATACTTTAAAGTGCAGGAACAGTTGAATAACTTAACGCTGCCTTCTCATCTTTATTATCCTCCCTGATGAATTCATCATGGAAAGCACCATCAATCTTTGCACTGCAAGTTAATATATGTAGCCTTTAGGATAGAAACTGGCTACTTTTCATAAATTTTGTAGCGTTGTTACTATATTTTAGTAGATGAACATAGAAATATGAACTAAATTTAGTTCAGCCCTAAATTGAATATATAATTCAATGAAACTACAATAAATTATATTCAAGCAGATAATCTGCAATCAAATCAAAATAATTCTTCTACTACGGTGTTCAGGGAAACAAAAAAATGGACAGAGCAACATTCCAAACAGAAATTCTACCTCTACTTGGTGAAGATCACCACCGGCCATTGAATGGATGAAGCAAAGTCAACTATCTAGATAAAATGATTGCAATATTGGGAAATATAAGGAAATCGTAACTAACATATGAATATATAATAATCATTATAATTAAATAAAATCATTATAATATACTTTAAGGACTCCAAATTTTCAAACTATACCCCAAGTGTAGTTTAAGGACCCCAGTGTTAACCCAAGTGTAGTTTAAGGACCCCAGATTGAGCTGGGGTCCTTAAACTACACTTGATCCCAAATATTAATTAATAACTTTAAACATATTTTTATCATTTACATTATAAAAGAAGAGATACAAAGAAATCGAGATTATTAAGTTCTATTTATTTATAATAATTCTATAAATCACGCAGGTTATCATATTAATTGAATAAATATCATTCCAATCCTACTTCAGCCATGTCCATGATGGCTCAATGGTAGCGTCGCCGTCTTCAATAGTAAGTACACTACATTTCTTTCTCCATTTCTTCCCATTTCTTTTGGAAATAACAATATGTAACATTAAAATAATTGATATACAGCCAAACGTACATATACACTCTATGCAATAAAGTAAGAAATGGCAATAATGATTGGTATGATCTTTTTATTTTTTATACATATATATAATACATATATATTACCCAAACTAGTTTGAGACAGAAGAGGAATACCCTCTCTGTCCCACGTCTTGCAGAGGAGGACACCACACTCTGTCCCACGTTTTGCAGAGGGGGACATCCACTCTCTGTCCCACGTATTGCAGAGGGTGACATCCACACTCTGTTCCACATCTTGCAGAGGGGGACATCCGCACTCTGTTCCACGTCTTGCAGAGGGGGACATCCACAAGCTGTCCCACGTCTTGAATCCCTCTATAGCGAGGGACATCAGAACTCTGTCCCACGTCTTAATTCTCTCTATAGCGGAGGACATCCGAACTCTGCCCCACGTCTTGAATCTTTCTATAGCGAGGGACATCTACATTCTACACTCTGTACCACGTGAGTCCCACGTCTTGAAAACGGAGTGGGGTAAGACGTGGGACATGTGGATGTCCTCCTCTGTCTGAGAGGGACAAGACGTGGGATCAGACGTCTTGAAGAGGGAGACAGACCCCTGTTCAAACGAAGACGGTTAGGCGTCTGCAAGACGTCTGATTTCCCTCGCTCCTCGTCTTGCCCCAAGTCTTAAATCCATCTATAGCGACGGGTATCATAGTCTTAAGACGTGGGACAAACAGTTTTTGGTTAGCTGGGATGCAATAAGAGATATATTACATTATTGACATAATAAAAATAGCAATTACAGCATAAGAACTATAAATCGAGGGTCTATTGTTATAAGGCAAGAATCGTATAGTTATCATACTACATTAAATTCTTATCAAAGATGGTGGAATGGATAACTTTGCAGACTGCAGCCTGGACTGTGTATAAGGCGATTTAACGAGTCCTGCATCAAAGCATATATTTCTAACCATTTATTCCCATTTAATTTGCATATAAAATTATTTAATATTTCAATTGATGTACAATCAACTACAGATGGCACCATATTAAATAAAATCGGTACAATAATAGAATGAATAAATATGTTTATATTTTTCTGAAGAAGGAAATCCAAGGTCGAATCACGAGTGATCTCCTACGTATTATATTTACCATCTTCAAAAGGGTGCTAGTAAGACGTCTTCTATCTGACGTGGTGGCGAGGTTTTTTATTCGACCAAGCTATCCTACCTTACAAGACTTCTTAATGTTATGAAATATAATTCAAATAAGAATAACAATAACCCTGAAATAACATTGTTTCTTTTTCAAAAGTATCGAATGATGTTAATTGCTTACTTCCCGTCGGTAACCAACCCTCTCAGAAAACCGTTTATACCATCTAACCAAATTGTATGTTTCTATATCCTTATGTATTTTTATCCAAAGTTGGCCTAATTGTTCGATTTGCTGATTGTACCCTCATAGGCCTAAGTTTAAGTTTCTCCTGCCTAAACACTTGTTCTTATAGGCAGAATTGGCACGACACTAGCGGGGGTAGGACATAATCTTATACTGTTCTACCCTCTATTCCGATCATTCTCATAACCACATTTGCCAAACAGTGTATTTTTATATTTGTGCCTCTAATAGAATTGAACCGGTCATTACCCACTTTCATTTCCTGTGTAATTGATAGACATTAATTAGATCAGTTACAGAATTATGGAAATAAAGAATAAACAATTGGTTCTGAAGGAATAAATTCACATATATTCCCATTAAAATTTGAAAGTCTAGTGTCAATTCTCAAACCCAAGAAGTGATCATAACATTAACGTCTAAATGTTTGGATGAGAGAATAATAATAATTATTATATAGTTTTAATTGTCAGGAAGGTCAATGAAGGAAAATGAGAAATGTATAAATTTTTATAGGAAACTTGTTCTATCCTGGTTATCAGTGACCAAAATAAATTAGAATTCATGCAGAATGTTCTAAACTATCACCTTTGGTCTCGTTATTCGCGCGTTGCTGCTCAAAGACAGAGGACAGCCTCATTGATGATTTAGGCCACCATTGCCTAAACTTGGAACAGTCCATTGTTCTGTGGATAGAACAGTGGCTGTACGAAGAAGAATGTCGCTATAGTCATTCTAACACGACTTTCATTCCGCTCAAAGAAAAGAACATCAATAACGAATAGCAAAAAACGATCTGAAATATATTTCACAGGAAGTTAAATTGCTATCTCACCTGAAGTAAATCTCAACTATTTCATCATTTAATCAATATTGGAAATTAAGGTTTCTTTCTCATCTCAAAAATATGGAGACCGTGAAGGCAAAAGAATATTTCTTAAATTATACATACTTAAAATAATTATGATTTAATAACATATTTAGATTTTATGTAAAAACTATGGCCAAAAAAGTTGTAATTGATAATGCTTATTATTGAACTCCTTGTAACTTATATGTAAAATAATTAATATACAAAAATGTCCATTACCTAATTTCAATTATCTCGGTTGAACGATATAAGAGAATGATGGCATTATTAGATTGTATCTCAATAATAATTTGAAACTCGAATTGTCTTACTGGAATTTCCTCTCTTGTCTAAAGTCTTGAATAATAATTAATATAGGGATTTGAGTATAGGTAGATGGGGGTTCCTGCTATAGACATAAAAACATATAGAGACGATACAATAAATTATCATTTTCCAATGAAATTTATTAAGTGTAACAAACTTATGATCAATTATTTCATGTGCAAGTGATCTAAACGAGCAGAATATTTTGATCGGATTTTAAAATTCAATATATAAGAGTCACTATATGAAACTGTAGCCCAAGTTGCAACAAACTCAATCATTTGAAACAATTTTTCTCAATCAAAAACATGAAATATCAGCAGGTACTAAAAATTCCATTTCCCATGCAGAGAGTTGTGTAATTTTGATTTCAGTTTTATATTTTATCAGTTTTAATAACTTCAGATGATATACTGCGTAAAAAGTTAAGAAATTATAAGAATATGTTATGTTAAGTCAAGGCCTACGAGATAAACCAAGGCGAACATACAAAATAAAATACAGATCGAGCGATCTTTTAAATATGAATCTATTAAATTTATAATAAAATTTAAATCGTGTAAAACTGTAAATTCAACAATAAAGTTCCGCTTCCCCATTAATCAACAATTTCGATCTTGTTTGATTCTCCTCTACTGAAATTAAGGATATTATTTTCTTTGGTTCAATTGTATTTTGTGTATATTAAATATCTATCGCCAAGGTTTTAAGTGTACCAATATATATTTCAATTTTAATCAGTGTCGATAAAACATGGAAATAAAAAATAAATTTGACACGTACTGAAATAAAATGTTTAATTATTATCGATATATTTTATAAAAACAAAATAATTACAAAGCTGAAACCTTCTGAAACTGTTTAGTAATCTCTATTAAAAGTATTACAAAAGTAATGTTTAAATGTGTTTCGACTAAATTATGAACATAGGGTTAACCATGTTAATTTCGGTCCATTAACTAGCTTAGACCTACATAGAACCACAGACAAACGAATAAAAATCATAACTTCAAAACACATAAGATGAATGGCACAAATTACACGTATAGAGTTTCTTTTGATATGTAACATCTTAAATAGGCATCGGTAGTCTTGTACAACATTTGGAAAATGAATAAAGGAGGGAGGGGGGGGGCTGTGGATAAATTGTATGTTCGTTATAATCGAGAAAGGAGAATGCAACTGCTTGTATGAGTTGTTTCGTGCGATATCGAACATTATATTCATTTTACCTCTTATCGTTTTTTCTTGTATAGATATCTTTCAATTGCATATTTGGTGGGGATGTTTAATTAATTTTTTTTTTAAATTACTATAGTAACTGCATGCAATGGGTATTAATGTGTATAATATATGAAGAATTAATTTCCTTATAGTTTACTGATTTCACATATCCGAAAAGAAACAGGAATTTTGATATTTTAGGAATTTTAAAGCTTCAGGAATTTTAATACCATTAATTCAGAGCAAATTGACTGGGTACACGACGATAATTTTCTTGGATTTGAAATATTAGTAAATTTGAAAACTGTGATTAGTAAGATAGTACATACTTTTTTACCTTGTTCGTTATTCTTCAAATCTCATTCTCTTCCGTAATGCTTAGTTATACATATATAATAAATGCTATAATAAGTAATGAAAATATCATAAACCTCATCTCTATACAAGATATATTACATACTAACTCACTATTCAGATTCAATGTCAATTAAATTTTATTGAATTACCTTGCATTGAATTTTACGGTGACAGGCTAAATGAATGCATATTGGAAATAACTACTCTCTACTAAGCCGTGAAACTGAGAGCAAAATTAACTTAGTTTTATCTTCTTGAATCTTGAAGAGAGTGGAACTTTCGCATTAATTAGCCAAGTTTCTAAATTGATGCAAAATCTTCCCACTGATCGAGAAGTTACCGATCGATAGCTTCTCATCTACGCTCCTTTAATTACACGAAACTTTCGAAACTATTATTTTCTCTGAATAAACACCTCTAGCGGAAATAATTACTGACTATCTCAATGTTAAGTAGGGAATCTATTCAATGAGTTTTTAGAGTATCTGATACTTTTCTCTATTATGAATATTGTACAACTCTTCAATGTATACCTATTTTTAGTGAACTGATTTTAAATGAATGGATTATATGATCATAATGAAGTTATATATAGGAAGAAAAAGTACTAGCTACTTATTATGTCAATAAATATAGATTCCTCAATACTATAAATCATCAATAATTGTTATCGTTGCTGTAAATTATAGGTACTATCAAAGAAAAGAGTCACTAAATTATGTTAATTTCATCAGTAACAGTTTTCTAATTTCCTATTGTTTTCAAATCTTAAAAAAATATCACTTGCATTACAATTGATAAAAATATTTTTTGAATAGTGAAATCAGTAAAATGGTTATGAAGTCATTACATAAAATTATGTACTTTTCTTTGACTGTACCCATAATTTTATGATATTGACAAGATATAATTAAATATAAAGTTGATTTATAAGTTTAAATTATTTAACCCTTTCCATGTAATTATATGCTATTTTAAATCACTATTTAATGTTGGAATACGACGGAAATTTCCGCTGTGAGACGTGAAGGTGTTATTGTATTTTAAAATTCATTATATACCTACGTGTTATTATGACTCCAATAAGATGCTTTCTAAAAAGAAAAAAAATTAATGTCAGGAGAGAAAGGGTCAAGACACTTTACATTAATCAACATTGAATAATAATTTCATTTTAAGTGAAAGATCTTGTATCTAAACAATTATTTAAAAATTATTGGTGTGACTGTCTATATAAATATATACCCATTTCGAATTGTTGAACAATTCAAATTCTCGCTTCGAGAATCGAAGCTCTGACCAATTGCACAGGCAACGACACTACAGATATACAAAAGCTATCAAGAGGTTTCTTCGTTCGATGCAACTCTATTGGAGATACGATTCTGGTTCGAGAATTAGATATTTGCTTTTATTTCATGTGTTATTCAATTAATTGTATGATAATTCAAATATTCGATTTGTGTGATAAAAATATTAAAATTGTAAAGATTTTTACAAACACAATTTACCATGCAAACAGATCATTCATATACTTTGTTAATCAACGTGCTTTGTCAAAATAATACATCAATATATAATTAGATAATAGTTAAGGTTACTAATATTGTAACATATAACTAACAGTAATTTGATGTAGTATGATTATTCCGACTAACCTAGTTTTTCATTATTGTTGAAATACAGTAGACATAATATAAAAACAAGGATATCAGATCATCACTATATAATATTATAACAAGCAATATTGCAAAATCAGACATATATAATCCACAAGTCAGTATCCTCAAAACAGGAGGAACTGGTCGTTCCGCTTTTGGTCATTCGTATTCTTCTATTGCTGGGAAAAGTTATCAATCATTTCATATTCTCCTTATATTTGACAATATATTTAGTTTGTGAAAAAATCAGCTCATGTAAAGTCTTAAATATTGAATTATTCTGCAATGTTTCTATGATGTTTTTTATTAGGATCATCCAAGAAAGAGCTAACCAGGTATTAGTGTGTGGTAATTTTAGGCTCCAACAATCACCGATACTCTCTACGCATTCGTTACAGTGAGGAAGATTTGTTGCATCCATTAGATTTTGCCATATTTTTTTTTTGGTAATTTATATGCAAATCGGTTATTTTATCTAATGAAATTTTTAAAGGTATACGCTTTGTTGGATAAATGACGTTTTAGTTAGAGCTGCTATGCCTTCATGTCATGAATTCATTTATCATTTATTATTTCTAATACAACTAACGTTCTCTATAATGAACTAGAACTAGTTCATTATATAGAGCTTACTTTATTATAGAAGTTTCTAGAGATCCATAGAAAACTGATCATTTTATGACAGACTACTCTAAATATTTTTGTTTAAAAAATTATTCATTATTATTTATTATACAGGGTACTTTATTTCATATATATATTAATGAACATTATTATGTTCATTATACATGGGACGGCAAAAAAAAATGGACAAAGTGAAACTAATGGAAGAGTTCATGCAATCTGCAGGGAATACTTTGATTTGGTCCAACGGGACGATGATCATGGTGGAACCAATAGTGAGAGTGACAGGGTTTTTGTACGAGGCTAGGCGCACTTCCCCGTAAATGTTAGGAAATAATTTTTTTTAAATAGGGCAGAAGCCTGCTTCCGTCATGGTGTAGGCTACTTGCATCGGATGGGACCAATTAAAACTCCTTTGATCATCATCAATGAAGGAGTCAATAGTAACGTATGTCCGAATATGTTGCACGGAAGAGTGTTTCCTTGTCTCTCCATATCATTTGGAACCGTCTTTATCTTTAATCGTGTCGAAGTACCACCCACAAAGCGAAAGTTAATTAAATATGGAAGTAAAGAGTTTGGGGTTACCTGCAAGACAATGTGGTTACCTGCAAGTTCTGATATCTGTCGTGTGAACATTGCAATCTTGGAAAACGAAGAATCAACTCGTTCCTATACCACAATATGGACACTTTAGATGCAGCAAATCGTTCTACCTGGGCTAAATTGGACGCAGAAGTAGAGCGTTTTGTGCTTCACTAACTATGTATATTTGTCACGAAAATGGCCTTTGCAAATTGTATATGATATAATACATGGCCAGTAAATTCCCCAGCGGAAAATTCCACCAGGAAGATTCCACCATGGATGATTCCACCGGCGTTAAATGCCAGATGTGGATAATTTCACCATGGAAGATTTCACCATTTTGAAAAAATAAACAAACTAGCAGAGTAAATAAACAGTTTATTTAAAAAAAATTCTAAGTCTAGGAGTCTAGGTAATTTATAAATATAAATGAACAAAACTTACTTTTAAATATAAAGCAATTAATAAATCCATCATATAGGCATTAATATTTAACTGGTTAATCGTGACAGAATATGACGCTTGTATGTCAACACTGCTAAATTTAGCTTCTGGAATCAAACAACTGAAACACTAAAGTTCAGATTTTAATATTTGATACAAAAATAAATTTTGTTAGGTATATACATCATTGAAAGTCTTATTATTGAGCAGTAATATGACAAGCATGTTTTAAAAGTCGATTTTTTTTATTCAATTTAAATCAGCGACATGCTGAACCGAATTTATATCAAATCAGCATAATCTCTGCAAGAAACTTACAAAACGGCAAGTCTGTATAGTATCATGTATAGCTACCAAATATGCTTATATCTATTTACTGAAATCGTAACGGGTCTAGGACATCTCGTCCACGGACATTTCGTCCAACGGACATTTCGTCCAACGGACATTTCGTCCAACGGACATTTCGTCCACAGATATTTCATCCACGGACAATTCGTCCACGATTGGCTTTATTTTGTATTTTAAAGTGTTTATGGAATATATTTTGTATTATTTTTCTCTATTACATTAATATACAATCAGTATATCTTGGTAGCAAGTTTTCATTTAAACAAATTTCATTAAATGATAGATGCAGTCGGGTAGATACCAGTTCTTTTGATATTTTCTCCAAATTTCTGAAATGCTTTTTGGTGAGATCTTCTTGGAAATGAAAAACAATTTTTGACAACCATTTGATAATGTATTTTTTTATCATTTTTTACAATATTTCGTCGTTGTACTAACGACATCTTCAGGTAAAATAGATCTGTAGAAATGGTACATTTATTAATAGAATTATGGAAGTTAAAAGATATATTTTATAATGTCTACTAGGTGATACCATTTCTGAGAAAGTTAGGGCTATTAACAAATTAGAGATATGAAGACAGGGTCAAGAGAATAAAGTTCTATTTAGTGCGAAATATTAAATATGGAGTGGCTATATGTTCTAATCGTTAATATAGGTTAATTTTTATGAAACATTTTTGTAAAGATGAATTTAGAAGAATAAATTGAATAGAATTATAAAATGAATTTTAGAGTAATTTTTGAGAACAAACGGTAATAATATATAGTAAAGTCAAATGAACAGTGGTGATGATTGGCTACAATAATATAATAGTGATTTAAGCCGTATATGAATTAACACATAAAAATGTGTATCTATCGATTACAGTTATAAAATTAAATGTGCTAAACGGGTTGACTGTATTTTAAAGTTATTTACCTCGTTTAATATTTTGCATTAATTAATGAATTATGAGTATCTAAAATTTAGAACTGGAATAACAGGGTCCTAACAAGAATAAATGTGTGGATACGTAATAATTAAAGTAATTACAATTGAGGTAAATAATATTAATTATTAAATAAGTATAAGTCCGAAAATATGAACAGTCCAATAACACGGACGTTTTTACTTTCAAATAATTAAACGTAACACTAAAAAGTATCAATATCTAGCCAATTTTTTATATCATTTTTTTAGTAGTATATTATATACCTGCATATTAATATGTATGTAATTTAGATAATCACTATTAAAAATATTCTGTTATAAAATACTAATTTTTGAACCATTAGTGCATCTAATTACCTATAGCTAGATAATCTGAATACTACTATTGATGATTATTGAAGTTACTGTGAAATAAACACCACAAAAAATGTCTCCGTTTAAAATGTTCATGTACTGTAATAACATCGAGACATGTCAGGTAATTATTTCAGAATTTATAAGACTCGGCCGGGTGTAATAAAAGTGGGGCTTGCCTGTAAATCATTAAAAAGTTTTCATTTTATTATTTTACTGATGCAGGCCAACAGGATAAAAAGATTGCAATAAGAATTTAGACAAAGACCATACATTTCTAGTTACCATCAAATAAGGGGGTTAAATACTTTTATATTGCAGAATATATATAAATAATATAATATATAGAATAAATATACACAATAAATATAATACAAAATAAAGCAATTCGTGGACGAAATATCCGTGGACGAAATGTCCGTGGACTAAATGTCCGTGGACGAAATGTCCGTGGACGAAATAACCGTTGGATGAAATGTCAATGGACGAGATGTCCGTGGACGAATCGTAACAGACGGACTAACTAATTCTCAGCAAACAATAAGTAGCAGTAAAAATTTATATTATTTTTTTATTTATATTTCACACTTTTACAAAAAAATCTAATTAAAAACATAATGCACAGTTACTAAAAAAATTGTACCGTGTTGGTACCTAAAAGAATTAAAATCTAATATAACAGTTCTTGTGTCAGCCACAGACAATGGTAACTCTATCGTTACCTTAGGCAGGTCACACTATCGAACTGTTCATCTCATATACATTCCATATAAACTACTTTCCTATATCTCTCTTCTTATTTTCTTTTCTCTTAAACTATTTCATTATTTTATTAGGCACTATTCACATGGCAGTCTCTCTGCTGTGTGCATACATATTATTTTCCGTGTTTTTCAATTTATTATTATTAATATTTTAATTTTTCATCATTATATTTACAGATTAACTTGAAAATGTCTATAGTAGTAAGACGAAACGTCGTTATTTTTATTTCATTGTGCAAATTTTATTCGAGAATTGTTTTAAATAAAATAAATATAGAAACTAAAACAAGTTTCCGTTCCTTGGAAAAAAGTGTTTTTAAATTTGAAAAAATAAACGCTGATTTGATATTTCTAATATAACAGTAAAAAATATAAAAGTTCTCGATGCTGATTTAAAGAGACACTATTCAACGACATAGTTATCCATGCAAAATGATTGATCTCTCTCTTTTGAATAATGGAATCATGATTTTTATCACTTAAAATGTTTCTGTCTGTCGATAAAATATTGTTTTATCAAAGTATCCCTGCAAAAATTTTCACATGTATACCATGTGGTTAGTCCACATTGGTATCCGGTAAATTCATCGCAGTAAATTCATCACCGGTAAATTCATCGCAAGGTAAATTCATCTTATGGATACTTAAGCTTAACTCGAAACTGAAACCGAAAAAAAATTACAATCGCCAATTGTATGATTTCGGTAGGCGATTATAAAAAAAATTGCGAAGTTGAATTTCGACGACAATCATATCGTAATTTTTCATTATTTTTTATCACTTACTGTTTTTCATAGGCTACATTCGACAAAAAATTCAAACGAAAATGTCCGAAAATATAATATTTTACGAAAATAAATACTGGAAGCAATCAATATCCACTTCATTTTACAAAAATAAAAATCTGTCGATTATATTTTTTCTACTGGAGGTACCTTTCCATATCACAACTCGTCATGCATTCTCAATATATATAATCTCAAATTCTATAGATTTGATCAATAGAGGAGAATCGGGTGAGTTCGTACAGCGGGTGAATCCGTACAGGGCCATAACTCAACACGTGTTATGTTCTAACCTGTAGAAAATTGAGTGATCCTATACATTATAATAAAAATCAGTTTGAAATAAGTTTCAGCGAGTACAGCATATCCTCCTCTGTACGTTTTCACCCCATTATGTACGAATTCACCTCTACATTTATTTCAATATATGGCTCTAGTATATGCACGTAAAAGAACGAGACAGTATTCTTCCTGTGATGTTTAACAGGCATATAACGTCTGAAAAAATGGAAAATCAGTACGTAAAGCTGCTAAATTGTATAATGTTCCTCCGACGACGCTGTACGTCAGATGCCACAAAGAGATCCAGAAATGGTTCAGAATTTGATGACCATATTCATTAGAAAAGAATGTTATAAAACCAGCAAAATAGTAAAGGACGGCGCTTTTCTAGAATACGCTGAGAATAGTTCAAATCATTATGATCGCAACCAAGTAGAAAATGCGCCATCAACCGAGCCTGCTCCTACTTCACAAATCACCTTCCACCGAGCCTGCTCCTACTTCACAAATTACCTTCCACCGAGCCTGCTCCTACTTCACGAATCACCTTCCACCGAGCCTGCTCCTACTTCACGAATCACCCTCCACCGAGCCTGCTCCGGCTTCACCGTTCACCGAGCCTCCTCCTACTTCACCATCAGCCGAGCCACAACGAGGCCCCTATAGATTCAATATTTCATTTTTAGGAACATCTTTTGAAAACATTCGGCCATTCCCAAAGGCTCCTTCTAGAAAGAGCAACAGCAGAGGCAGATAACCAAGAAGGTCAATGATAACAAACGATACCATAGAAAAAGAGTTACCGAAAGAGAAACAAATTTCAAGAAAGAAAAACTTAAATTCACCAGGGACAAAGTGTAGGCTTACGATGGAAATTGATTCTCCATAATCTAGTTCGGAAGACATCGGTGATGAAGCCTTTTGTGATTTTTTGTTATTTCAAAAAGGCTTTAGTCAATAGTAAGGATACGGCATTCAAGGGTTTTATAATATTTTCCCCTAAAATGAATTAAATTCTTACTGAATTTTCCCCCCCTTTTTAGCACTGTACGGAGTGATACTCTGCATGTACGAACTCACCCGCACTTCCGGGTGAGTTCGTACACACGAATATATCTTATCAAAATCGATATTAAGAGAAAACCATAAGGTTTTAAATAAATTAGTTTGTAGTTATAAGCAGATGAATAACTATAGATTCCATTGTGAGCTAGAACGAACTGGTATCCCGAATAGTTAAGATTCTATAAGCCTTGAAAGGAAAATGCACGAACTCACCCGGTTCTCCCCTAATATTATTCGTAACACTCTGACAAAATCTTCCTTTACTAAAAAAACTATGTTTTCTATTTATTTTATTTTTCATATTGCTTTAAAAGAATATTAATTATTTCAAAGAACTTTCGGACTTATGATTACACAATGAAATATACCCTGTAGATTTAAAATGTCTTACAATCATTTCTATTAGATTTTTTCAAATAAAGTCACAATCATTTTTGTATGTTTTCATTCCAATTATATTTATGGAATATATTCTATATTAAGGAAATATGCCGAAAAATATCACAAAATGTGTTATAATAAAATGATTCTTTGACTTATAGAACCATTTTGTGTTTTTAATATTGCTAATATTATATATCTGAAGGGAGACTTATTGAAGAGAGACATTTCGATGATAACTTTTGATGTTCAGTTAAGTCACTTCAAGAGTTTGGTAATCTTCTTACGAGAAGTCTGAGACTCTCAGAATTTAAACCAATAGATGATCTTATAGAGAGAAAAAGGGGGAGATCTGTCACAGCGAAATATATACTAAAGCAACACTCCTCTAAATTGCTTTTTATCATTTTATAGTTTCATTTACCATTATTATGAACATAATGACATAATTCGATAAAAATCCATTATCCTGCATTTCTATAGTATATGTTTTAAGAATTATGTAATTACAATCACAAGCAGAACTATCCAGATTAAAAAAAAACAGAAAGAGAGAAGGATTGGTCCTCTCAAAGATTGGGTGATATATTATTCATTTACGTTCTGCTGACATGTGACGTATTTTTATCCCCTTCAAATAACAGCAATATATGAAGCGTGTATTCATATATAAAAGAGCAATGTGCTTTGCTTTCAACAACACTGATTGAGAATATGAAGAGCGTCACCCACTGATATCATCGCAGACATTATCATGATGCTGTTCTCTAAAAAACATTAAAACAACTTAAAATGTACGATTTTTGTTGACACTGCCATCGATAATTATACGAATTTATTTTAATATATTCAAATATCCTTTACAATTATGTTAAATATCATAATTTGTATATTAGTTATGGGTGAATTCACTTGTTAAGTTGATATGACTCAATCGCTGAAGATGAAACAATTGCCTGCATCTTCTTGTTTCTTAGGTTAGAAGAATTACAATGTTCAAAGTTCAGCATCTT
The DNA here is from genome assembly GCA_947561585.1 of Caprella mutica. Classification (NCBI taxonomy): domain Eukaryota; kingdom Metazoa; phylum Arthropoda; class Malacostraca; order Amphipoda; family Caprellidae; genus Caprella; species Caprella mutica. Next base: position 42,821 of record CANNZV010003455.1, read on the forward strand.
AAAAGTTATATTTGATTTTTATTAATTCCATTCCACCTTCATTTTTTAATTGTACCGCAATTATCGTAAGTTCATTGTCGGTATATAAGAGAATTTGCAATTACAGTTATCTTGGTTTAGTCGCTCGAGAAAAATGGATGTGCTGAATGGCAAATCGTTTGCGTGAATTATAGCTATGCACCTCTGACAACTGATACTCTCTACTTTTCTAAATATATAAATTCAGAATTTGCAAAATAAATACAGGTGGAAATTTTGGCTAAATCATTTCATAATTTTAGAGTAAGCTCAGATTAATCATACAACTCATTAATTTTAGTAGCACTTCATTGTTCGCATTCAAAAATTCTCTCACTTTTTTATATTTACCTAATGATACATTTTTAACTTAAAATAAAGATCAATTTAATTATCAAAATAGAAGGACATGTTGCTAAAAAGAAGAGAAAAATAAGTAAAACGGGTCTTTTTCTAAATAAAATTACATTTGTAATTTGAAAAAAATGAACGGTTCAGGAAGATCAAATTTCCTCCCAAGAAATGTTAATTATCCACATCTTTTGTGTTTGAAATCACAGTGTAGGATGATCGTAAGTCTGGTCTGTGTGGCAGGTTCTACTTCAGATGATTGCCAGAGCAGTGCCGAGATTTATGGAGCATATAGGTCAATCCCAAAACTCATTTGCCGGGTAATCATTTCCAGCTGATGCCTTATATTGGGCTCCATGCAAGGCAGGAGACTTTTACAGCCTCCGGTAATACACTATTAAAAGTGGCGTAAAAGGCTATAATGTTCAACCTATTACTCATAGGGAACATAAATCTCCACCAAAGCGCTCACCATTCATTTTGATATGTATGAGTTTCAACTCGTGTAATTAATGTGAAGCGTACCTTATAATGTCTAACTAAGCGCTGTATTCATTGTAATTTACACTTGCAGTATTTTATGGAGATTAACTTACTCCCCATTTAAAAGAACTAAACATACAAAGAAGTTACAGTCTTATTAGAAAATCGGTACAGATTACTTTTTATTTATGAAGTGACTTTTCAAACAAACATTATTTAAACCAAATCTTCGACAGCAAGTAATGGATCATTTCATTAACAACCAATTAGCTTCGATATACATATATACTTCTAATTAATATTGTTTTCACATCCTCTGTTAAAGGTTTCTTTGTCTAATTCCAGAATAATTTTTTTTAGAGAAGCATGATTTATGTATGATGTATTCATTTGGTGAAGAGTTATTATTCGATCATTATTTTATTATCAATTCAGAAGACGGAAACAAGATTTACTAAATAATTATTGATATACTTTACTTATAAATGAAATTTATAAAAATATTTCCATAAATGTACGAAATCGATTGGATAATATGAAAATGATATAATATATATTTTTTTTTTACATGTAAAAGTTTAATTAAATTAAGTAAAGGTTTTATTTATATGAGATCATCACTTTCTTTGAAAAAAGTTCTTCAGCTAATTTGTTAAGTCAATTATAACTTTATAGAAATCTAATTAACATATCTAGGCATATGGTCGCTCATAAGTTGGTAAATTTAGAGACTATCGTATAATAAAAGTTAGGAAGTAGTCTATAGGAAACTCTAGAAATATCTTCTTTGAAACTCATCACCAAACCTAATTATTATTTAGAATGGAAATATATTCCTTCAGCCGACACACTCAAGTGTGTAAATAAAACTTAATGATACTTCAGTCCTGCTCTAAAAAGAAACAAAATGGCCGTGGCTTTATTGCTGTTTGAAAATATTATAATTTCTGTGCCTCCTACAGTGATGGTACATATTGCTCATCTTTTGTTGAATATTCACTAAATTTAATTATTTATCGTCACCCATAAGTGTTTTACGTACTATCGCTGCATTAAATAATCACTAGGTTTTATATACTCGGACAGAATTCGAAAATGAATGTTGACGTATGTAATCAGAATTTTCTAAGGTTCAAATTGGTTTATGGCCAGCATATATGTATGTTAACGCCTACTTTCCGACTTCAATGAGTGTCAGAGTATAGCGACGATTCCCTAAAGAAAAATGTTCACAGACAACTCTACAAGTTAGTTATTTAGTCGGTGAGATATTTTCAATAACTTTAAAAAACGAACACCATTGAAATTTAGAGACCCAATAATTGTTAGTATTTCTTATTTAATTCTAAGAGAGAAGACTGACCATATTTTGAAACAATAAAAAATGAATACAAAAATTAGGAAAAGATAAGGATAGGGCGTAAGAACTTTGAAACGGATTTAAATCATATCTGTATATAATAGAGAGGCACCCCGGCGTGGTCTCAACGGCGATGATATGAACTATATTGAGATAAAGAAATGCGTATTTATTTCAAGAAGTATTCATTTTTCAGGTAAAGGAAAGTACTGCCTTCTATATAAGTTCTCTCGTCCATTAGATCCTACATTTGCGATAAATTAAAGCTGTGAGGGAAAACAAATAAATAGTAAAAAGCTAACTGGTAGTTAATTAGATTTTCTTCCTATGTACGACAGAGGAAAACACTCAAAATGTTTGATGGTCAATTTACTCTTCAATTTAACTTCCGTTGCAATGATTTTAAGTAGTTTATATGCGTTCTGACATTTAATGCGATTCTAATGTTTTAATATCCCATTTTGGATACATTATAGGATATGTATTGCTGAGTGACGGATATTCCTTCGTTGTTTCTACGTTCGCTTTAGGTAATCTTATGATCATTTCTATTTCATTCATTATGTTTTTTTGATCCAAACAAAATACATATTGTAAAAAATATGGAATGGTGACTGGATTTGTGAGAGATTATTCTGCAACCTGCATTTATTAAATAAATCATAAAATAAAATTGATGAATGAATAATTTATCTTTTTATCATACAAGTTTACTATTGATTATTTATAGTGATTTTGCTCACAATTGACATTTTCAACTATTTTTAAAATTCGTGAAACTTTGATTATATTCCAGAGGATTTTTTAAATCAAGATAGTAAAAATAAAAATATTTCCTTAGAAAACAAACATATCTACATCAAAATTTATACAAATTAAATAAATTTGATAAATGATAATCATAGCAATTACACAAAGAAAGCATTTATACATTAAAATAAGCATGTTTAAATACAAACAATGGCTAATGAAGTGAATTTTTAAAATTATACCCTATATATTAACAAAGTATAAAAGATATTCATTTACATCAAATGCAGCAGGAAGTAATAATCCACTCCATAATGATTTTAATTACCAAATTCAATTATTCTATCTATTTCATGTGCATTAATCCTAAATGCACTTACGCAGCAGCTTCCTTCCTGCCACAATGTTTTCAATGTTCACATGCAACAATCGGAAGCCCCTGAGCTGTGCATCCTGACCACATCAAAGAGCTTTCGGTGTCACGTCAGGGTAAGTGAAAACATCCAGATCGGTTATACTTAAAATGTTTTCATTTATGTTACTAATGGTGTCATAACTTTAGCAATGTAAGCTTCAATTATACCATCTCTGTATAATTGTACATAAATTACAATAAATTGTAACTTTTAAATAGTTATAATTGAAAGGGTTTATGTTCCATTATGTATCATACTGTTATGCATTGTAATTTATATTGAATATATTAATATTTCCTCACGACCTGTGAAATAAACAATAGATTCATATTGTTGTTATAAGTATAACCTAATTGATTACATCCATTTCCTTTTACCAAATTATCTGAATTTTTTCAAATATCATTATTAAATATCATTAACATTTATAAATATCATGAATCTATTTAAAATAATAGTATATAGCGAATAACAGTTGGTAATTATATATCAGTTCCGAAATAGTTTTCATAGTTAAAAATGGTTATCCAGAAATATTTATGTCTAACCATATTGTAGTCATTATAATTACAAATTCCTTTTTATGGTTAATTATCTCTGTGCAAATATATTTCTTCTAGTTTGGAGTGGCTCTTGGGAACAGAAATTGTGTTTCTGTTTCTTTAATCACAATTGATGAGCGATAACAAAAGACCGTCACTTCCATCCTACAAACCCTCAAAAATTTTGTTTGAGTACTTTAACGTATGAGAGTTGTTACTCTTCAAAATAATTACGAGTGAATGATTTGAAGATATCGTGCAATTCAAATGATAACAATAAATTTCATTCTACCCCTTAATATTTTTTTGATGATACATCAGATTACTGAAATCATTATATTATTTAACTGTTGATTCTATTAAAATGTACCTGTGTCAATGATATAACTAGAAGTTTGAAAATGAAGATAAAAATTATGAACGTTAGACATACCTTAATATATGGCACTAAACTGATATAGAATATCTGAGGCTAATATATATAAAGAGATAATAACAAAGCACAGTTTATTTAATGACTTCTTGATTTATTATCTGCTTCATAAAATCTTTCCTTAGTCCTTATTCAGACTAAATTGTGAGTAGAAGAAGTAGGTGCTACATGAAGCTCAATATAAGGTAATTTAAGGCTTCTCTACACCATTCCAATGAATTTGTTTTTTGGAGAGTATCCAAGTTGCCAGGAAGTTCATTCACTTGAAAATTGTTTAGTGAGGAAAATTCGGTGCGATCTTTTTTTCTCTCCAAAGCTTGTTAAAAAGAAAGGATGTTTGCTGAGCAATTTGTAATTATGTTCTTAGAAATTCCCTGCCAACTTATTCTAAATTTAAACTCTCCTCCATAAGGAATGGAAGACTCTGTAGTATTAAACTTTAGACATTTAGGCTACGGAAACCTAACTTCAGAAGCCTTGTTTAACTGGAATATTTTTACCTAATGTGATGATTATAATTGAGTTTTTGGTAAAAAAATACTATTTATTTTATGATTCACTGAAAGAATTATATAATCGGATTGTTTAATAATAATTAATGCTTATAACAGATTAGTTTATAATTATTGGAGATTCAATTTATTTATTTACTTTATTTTTGGTTGCTATCGCCATTTGTCTTTAACCTTTTGCATTCAACATATAAAATATTCAAATATAATTTAAAAAAATGTTCAACGTTAATTTATTCATAAAAGATATGACTATATATATGTAGTACATCATTTTGCAAGAAATCGGAAGTGCAATTTATTAAAGGCAATTTCTATTCAAAATCATTTCATATAAATCTCGACAAAAAAGAAAATCAGATCCTAAAAATAGTCAACATAATGAACAGTAAACCTAACTGTTACAATAGCTACAATAACTTCCCGCCCGATTATTACAATTAGCAAGTTATGCATTCAACTTTGGATTCGTGTTGTGATTGGTTTCCTCTTATATGCTTTCACTCGACAAATTAGACTGAATTGAAGTTGTGAAAAGGCCTATAAATCAAGGGAACAAATACGTAGATGAGGGAATATTATATCAAACATCTCAAATTATGCAAGAGAAATAATATTTGTAAAATATAGATACACAAAATGTGATGTTTTGGAATTTTTCTTGGAATTTAGTTTTTCCATGTAGGTCCCACAATCCTTCCATAATTCCAATTGACTTGCAAAAACAACCATAATTTTATGAGTAAAGGGTCTATCGTCCAATAGATCCTTCACTCAGGAAGAAATAGATCTTCAGAAAGCCAAATTATGCATGTGTATAATACTGTATATAGGGTCTAAGACTTATAAGTAGAAGTTGAATTCTTTCCGATGTAAGTATAAGGAAGAAAAATAAGGAACATATATCTTTGAATCATATTATATGTTAAGACGGTACAGCGGAATACTACTCTTTGAAATTAAGACGATGGCTCAGTATTTTAGTATTTGCGATTTAATCCAATCCTATTCTTTAGAATTATTCCATATCAGTGTATTCATCACCATTATTAAGTAAATCATTTCTGCAGTAAATCACTTCTATCACATATTGAAGAAATTTGAAAATATATTTTTTATTTTTATACAATTATAATACACTTATATCCTATATATGCATTATTTATAGTACATAAATAATTATATTGAGGTCATTCAGGCAATAGTGTTATTTTTTCAAAATCACCACAAATTTTAATTTTTCTAAACTGTTGTGGATACCATAGAATTATTATCTTGGATCGATTACTTCCTTTACAAATTTGATTATCTAAGAGCATTGTTATAATACGGTATTTAATCATTTGATAAGCTTATGTAAAAAAAATATATTTGCTCTCTTCATTAATTAAATTAAATTAATAATCCTATGCCCAACGGTATACTTCCATACGATATTAGAAATAAGGAAATTAATATCAATGCTGCCAAAGTGACAAAAACTAATATATAATTCGTATTTAATTAAAAATAGTTATTTCTGTACTTGTGGTTCTTCATAGATGTCGGCATTTCAGACGCAACCAACTTTAGTTCAGGAAACGAAGTCATACGAATGAGTGCTGTAAAAAAATCGCTAAACCCAGAATTCTCGAATGGGTTGATGCTTTCTTTGGACATCTTCAGTAGAATGGAACGAAGATGAAGACTTGGAAAACGAACTAGTAAAAGGAGAATACGTGATGCTATTATCTCTACTCTGTAGATGGGGAAAACTGCATAGATGATGGAACAAAGTAGGTTTGCGAAATATTCATTAAAAAGCTGCTGCTGTACTAACTTTTGTTTGAGTGACGAGTCTTCAAAACTTGTTTGAAGCTCAGTCGTAAACCTCTTCGTAGTAGTTAGATTTTCCTTTAGTTTTGAGAATAAGTTAGTTTCTCTTTTCTTAAAGGCTTTCTCTGAGACCAGTTTCGATTTTTCTTGGGTGCCAATTGAAACACTTGATTTTGTAGTGTTTTATTTTTATTGTATGGTGTTGCAGTGTTCTGTTCTTTGTGGTTTATTACAAAATGTAGAACTTTTCTACACGTTACATCATTATAGAGTAGAAGTGACCGGCCAGATATAGACAGAGTCTATCTTCGGAAAGGTCCCGAACTGAGTACCTTGAAAATATAAAGCGTAATTGACTGACTGAATCTGGCTTGACCTGAACTGAACACGAAAGATCCTACCTCTGTACCTCTTAGTACCCAAACTCCTAGGTCTAAGTTAGGAATATCAATAAGTCAATGTTCTTTGAAAGCTATGATTTATATGTAAGTCAAATTTTCTAGCGTTACAAATAATTAATTACTGCATTTTGAAATTATTTCAAACAAAGAATTAGATTTGGTTAGAAATAAATTTAGGTAGGACTAGTATTTACCAGCATTATATTTTTATTTTTTTAAGAGAGAAAATCATTCGATCAAAAACTCACAATAAAATGAAATGGTACTATTTATACAGCTGAAAAAATCCAGCCGAAACCTAATATAGTAATCTTTTGAACAGAATTACTTATTTATATACTTTCAGTTCTTATTTATTGCCAAAACGTTGAGTAGATCTCCTGAAGAATCTGGAGTCATGGACTGTATAGCTAATCAAGGCCCATAAGATGTGCGTGAGGTGCCTGTCAATGGTAACTCCCTCTCAGTATGACCTAAGGTGTATAGCATGGCTCTCTATAACACACATCTTTGTAGCTCATTCCTGCCCACTGCATTCACCTGAATTACCGCCAACTCGCAATACCTTTCTATTCCATTACAAAAATAGCTCTTCCGTTGGCGTTTTAGCGCCATTTCTGTTATCTGGACTGCTGATTGCAAACCGTGTACCATATCATCGGACAATGAAGCGTAAAACACGTGCGCCGTGCAGGTGTGTGTGTTATCTATTTGCATTAGATGAGGGAATACACGTTTCCACTCTCTTTGAGAGACATTTAGAAAATGTTAGGAATATTTTTTTGTGCAAAGTTATACACTTATCATATCAAAAAAAATGCACACTTAATATTTTTTTTTGACCTAAAGAGTAATATAAAAACAGTATCTTATATTTTCTCAGTTAGTGATTGAATTTAACTTTTGTTTTAGCAGATTTTTCAGGTAGCAGATTTTTTCTGTGATGAATATTTTAAATTTATATAAATCGGAATGTATTCATCATAAAAGTTTACATTTTATTCCTCGCATCAAAATAACCTTACCGCGATGTTCTTTCCCGATGTCCCGGAGATGATGCAAAAGAATATTGCAAAATGGTCGTTTTTCGTACAGTTTTAGGGAGTACTTGTATACATGTTTTTTTTTAATTCTGTTTTGTCATGTGTCCAGTGAGAATGAGATTAGATTAGTAATGCATGTCTCTCGAGTACTTCGTAAAACTCGAAGGAAATAATATTTGTGACGAATATTGCAGAAGCATCCTGAAAATATCTGGTGGTAATGTTCGCGTAACATCCATTATTAGGTTTGCATGTCATGGGAACATTCACATGGCATTGGAGCGCGATATTGCCATACTAGTGAGATCGGAGGGGATGTTCGAAATTTGGTATATTGGTAAATTGTTTTTGGGAAGATTATTTTTAATTTACCCATTGATTAAAAAGTAAAAATAAAACAAAAATAAACAGTATGGACATTCAAATCAGTTCTTCATTTTGAATATTCAAACTTTCCAACAGTAGATCCGATATGACCAATTCATCCAACTAGCGATAATTACCCATATTTACTTTGCACCGATGGCTAATTGATCGTTAAGCTCTTCTCTCAATTCACAGTCTAGCTGCTGATTGTTAAAAGTGTACGCATTGATTGGAGTAAATTTAATGAACATTAATGTGAGGAATTCCATATTGAAGTAATCGTTAAACTATTTTGATGAAATATCGTCAGTTTTGATAGGCAGAGAATAAAGTATCATTAGCATTATGAGCGCATAACATAATTATGTGAGCATTAAAACGTATAATAAAATATATTGAGCACATATTAATGTATAATAAAAAAGTAACAATGGTTCTGTGAGCGCAAGATAACGTAACATTTACAATTTATGATTGACAATAAAGTATTACGTTTTAAAAAGGATAATTAATTTCTAACTATGACGTATAAGTAACAAAAATGATTATTGTACCTCTTCACCTGTAAAGTAGTCATAATTATAATATATATTGAGTCCACCGCCGTAATCACAATGTGTGCCCCAAAAGAGATAGTTATGTTGATGGGCTACTTTTTAGCGTCACTTATTTTTTCTATATACATAATTACAAATATTACTAATGATTGAAGTAAGGGTAAGCTCATTGCTCAATTGTTAATTGGGTTAAAATAATACTCTATTGTGTTAAATCAATCGTTAATTGTTAATTAGGTTAAATTGACAGCTAATTGCTAATTGGGTTAATTCAATTTATTTATAAAAGAGTATATATTAATACATTGATTGTGCTGTATTCTGCTTAACATTTCTGGAATAGAGCAGAAGGATCTGGACAGCTGAACTGTTGTCTCTCCCCTGAAAAAGATGGCCATTCAGTCAAGATGTGATTTATGGAGAGAAGAACAATGCATTCTTCCTGTAAAGTGGTTTGAAATTGGCATTGTCATTGATAAAACATATTGATAGTCAATTGCCGGACATGTTGCTTACGGCTATCATATATAATTATATATTATATAATTCACTCACCATTATTCTCAAGCTGGGTTTCTTCTGTGTCTCCCTGAGACAACAGGTGTCTGTCAGAGTTAGTGTTGAGATCTAATTGGACAGGTTTATCCGGAGTGTCGTACATGTAGCTGTCAGATCTGAAGTTATTGATAACATTGCTGCACTGCAGGATAGTAGTGCTGTGAAGGGGTAATGTTTATTAACTTCAACCTAAGAAGAAAGGTATCATTCCTTAAATTTACATCAACTATTTGAATTATTTGAAAACTATGTACATATATTATATATAACATAACTTTCGTAACATGTATAATTAATAATTGGTAAATAAAAGTTAAATGATTCACAGTTTAAATAACCTCGACTCAAAAATATAAAATCTAGTGGTGTACGTGTGCTATTATATTTATCTTGTTCTTCAACTGTTATAAAAAGTGAAGCTATTTGAACTACAATCAAGCGTTCAATTAATGCAATCTAAAATGATATATAAATACCACGTCCTTTTAGTCAACATTTATTTAAATTCAATTTTGTCCAATGTGGATATTTTGTTTTAACACATTTTAAGTGTACATCAACTTCCGAGAGATTCTTGAAGAACAACTAATTTCTTCGAAGTACCTGAAAATTCTTGACTTTTGAAAATCACGATCTGAATTTTTGAATCTCAGAATGTTCTAAAAGTTGTTAATTGGATTAGCTTTTCGAAATCATTTGCATTCCTTGGAGACTGAATAAATTCCATGACATTTTGTAAGTATCGTTCGTGAATACTGTTAAAGAAAGAGGAATTTATAGATTTTCAATAATTGAATTTCGTATCCGCACTTCAGTCAAAATTGAGTTTGTATTATGAAAACAATTGTTAATGAGACTACTTTAATTCGATCCTTTTTTTGTAAAGTTAACTGAAAATGCTCATCGAAGGTGTATTTTGTGGCACTTATTGAGAGGCTGAAGGCAGCTTTAATTCAGCTAACAAAGGAATCATTGAGCCGAGACACAACCTGCAATGAGTGCTCTGCTTCGATGAAAAGAGTCAAGCCGAAGCCACAAAAGAAATTGATTGGACATATTGAGCCAAGATGTTGATGGCGATTGACTTTTCGCTTTGATCACACATGGAAACTGAAATCAGCGAGGGTTTGTTTACGAGAAGGTTATTTCGTTAGTGTATTCAATCGAAACACTCTCAGTGCAAGATTAGGAAGGACTCTTCGAAATATGAAGAGGAAGGATTTGATTTATTTGAATTAAAGTAATCATGAAATAAAAATACTGATGATGATGATGACTATGTTCTGTAGTACTCACATAGTGTAGAATATAGTATAATTAGAGAAATAAGAACCTGCATAAAATTGACTCACTAGTAGAAGAAATATACAAAATCATCCTCTATACAAATGTAAAACAATTTTTGGTGAATTTGTAACATAACGAAAATAAATAATAATAAGAGTATAGGTTTTGAGGGAAATATCTATTTTGAGAAGGAATTTATTCTTGAAATAATATAAATGATCATTTATAGATTTTTATATTTTCATTAGTCTCTATCTATCTATTATCTTTAATAAATATGTTACTTGTTTCTTCTGATACAACTACAATATAATACAATTTATTGCTAATATAACATATTTCAGAAAATATATCATCATCTAATGATTATTCCTGTCACTCAAATTCACTCCATTGCCGAGAGGAAGAGGCGCTAACTGTGTGTATTGAGCACCAAATGTTATTAAAGACAGCATCCGAAATCTGAGCTGACGTTCGTCTCGCCAAATGAAGAGGAGTGAACCCAGAACAGGAAGCTTTGATACGCGCCGAAATTGACGGGAAATTTGCAATTGACACGCAGACGATCGAGTTCGTGAATGCGTGGATTGCAAGATATTGTATTACTCAGGTAGGAAGATATCAATCAGTGGATTCTTCAAGTGTCAGCTGTATATTGTATAGTGCATAATATGTTAATAGTATGCATGCATGTACACTGAGGGAAATTCTCGTGTGAATTATATGCACTTGATTGCATAACTTATTACTTTCTATAGCTACACATCAAAGTTTATGAAAATTAGCACTACACATCAAGGTGTGTAATTAACAAACAGAATAATTGATCGTAAGTATTTTTTATCAATTCGGCACTAATTGTAGCGTAATTCATTTGTAGATTGATACATTGAACTAGTTTAAGTTTTGATATTTCAATTTCCGTCATATATTATAATTATTCTACGTGTTCCTTCCTTAGTTAGTTAGTGAGTAATTTAGTTCATCCGTTATGCTTTCAGTAATAACATATAAGCAAATATGGAAACAGTGATAGTGCCAACCCGACGTTTATTCAGTCACCGTACACAATCCAATCAACGGATTATCCTTTTTTTCTGGATTTTCTTGTTATTCATTTTTTTCGGATTTTTCTTGGATTTTCCTCTACGAATTTTTTTGTTATCTTAATATCAATTATTTTGGTCATGGAATTAAATTATTTGCATTGAAGTTTGAAGTACATTATTACTTTTTTAGTATATCCTCATATCATTTGTGTCAGTTTTCAATTTAAAATACAATGAACATAATTTTCAGAGGCGTGTGAATAAATACATTTGCTGATTTTCATATATTTTCTGTCCAAACTCTGGTTCATTGCGCTATCCATGAAAGTATCAGTTTTTTCATAACATACTATTTGTTGATCAAATATAATTCTCATCCCATAGATTTTTCAAGATTTCTGTACGTGAAATACACATTAATGGCGTAAATAATTATAAGGGAAATTTCTCATATACAAATGGTCTTATTTCTTTTTATTCATTTATTTAGCATCTTCATTATTAAATTGCTATAAATTATTGTGTGTGGATATATAAACTATATCGAAGTGTCTTCAAAATTTGAAAGTATTTTTCTTCAACTTCTAATAATTTATTCGTTCCATGTGGGATATAAATGACAGAGATGTGGGAAAGTGGAATCTTTTGAATATATAAAAAAACTCATTTGACGCGCAAAAACTAATAATTTGTGTTTTTACTATATGAGTCAAGTGAGTTTTACATACACAATACAAATCAATCAAAACTATTAAGCAAAAAATAAAAATTATTCTAATATTTGCAGTGTAAGCTTGAAGTTCATGCATTTAGAATTAAGTCATAAGTGTAAACTAAAATGATTTACACAAAGACATAAAACTGTATAAAAATGACTAATGCATTTGAATGCATAACTCATTTGTTACAAACATACACACCTATAGGTGAGTGAAATAATTAAGCACTACACACCAATTATGTCAGTACAATATATGGATCTAGGAATAATTCATCAACAGTGATTATATATTTACACTTTCAGCAGACCTTAATTAAATACATTGATGTTCATTTGATGTTCTATGAGGAAAACATCGAAAAAAATTACAGAAATAGAAGCTATATGCCAAATACTGAGGGTCGATACCTATATTTTCATATCTCCATAAGAAGTCGGACTGTACTAATGGAATGAATGAAAAGTCTTCAGTGCCAGTAATATATTCAACGGAAAGGAAGTGGAGAATGAAGAGAATTTGAAGTCTTTTGAAATGATTTGAAAAATGAATTTTGATCAAATGTTTGTGCGGAAGTATCACAAAATTATAGATATATTTTAATTAAGAAATGACACTTTTTAATTCTTATTCAATTATTTCTAATGGCATTTTCTGAAAATAAAATCAAAGCAATATTGAAAAATTTGCTCATATGTAATTAATTAATTAATCAAAATAATATATATTCAAGAAGTGAACATCGGCTGAAAAATTAAAAACGAATTATCGGGGATTAAATAACCAAGGATCAAATTAATAATTAATTAATTAATTATTTCCAAAAGATTATTTCAATTATTATTGCCATGAAATATAGAAACATAATATAGGAGGCGTATTCTCGTTCATTATTTGTGTGAAATAAAGGAGATGGATGTATTCGAGCACTCCAGATGTCGAAGAGCGGCGCAAAGTAACGGTTCATTTATGTGACTTACGACACTAAAACTTCTCTTGAATGAACGAATTCAAATTTTTTCGTGGATTTACGGCTTGTAAGGTCTTAACTCAGATATGCTCTTGTCTGCTAAGCCTTAATTTTACACATCTCTTTTAGGTTTATTCCCTTATATTGAGGAGTGTACAAATACAGAAATTACACTGAGACTCTAGAAAAATGGGTTTATGTGCTAGATGAGATTCATTTAAACACATTTATCTTTAAAAGTAACTGTACACACTTACAAAATTATAACTTTAACTCAAATATCAACGTATAGATAGTATGTAATTAACAAGGTAATTATCTAAAATTAAACATCGTTTAAATATGATAATCATTATTAAAAATATGGTGTCAACACTTATAAAGTTTAAATTGGTTTAATATGGATACCCTCCATTTTATTAGAATTCTAGCAAATATCTGCAGTATTATGAACATAATCCTATGCGTTCTATAAAACAACAATGTCAACACTGACATTTATCGTAGAATTGGTAAGATTAACATGTAAATATACTATCAGAGAAAAGAATCACTGTGATGATGTACTATCAGAGAAAAGAATCACTGTGATGATGTACTATCAGAGAAAAGAGTCAATGTGATGATGTACTATCAGAGAAAAGAGTCACTGTGATGATGTACTATCAGAGAAAAGAGTCACTGTGATGATGTACTATCAGAGAAAAGAGTCACTGTGATGATGTACTATCAGAGAAAAGAGTCACTGTGATGATGTACTATCAGAGAAAAGAGTCACTGTGATGATGTACTATCAGAGAAAAGAGTCACTGTGATGATGTACTATCAGAGAAAAGAGTCACTGTGATTATGTACTATCAGAGAAAAGAGTCACTGTGATGATGTACTATCAGAGAAAAGAGTCACTGTGATGATGTACTATCAGAGAAAAGAATCACTGTGATGATGTACTATCAGAGAAAAGAGTCAATGTGATGATGTACTATCAGAGAAAAGAGTCACTGTATAATGATGTACTATCAGAGAAAAGAATCACTGTGATGATGTACTATCAGAGAAAAGAGTCACTGTATAATGATGTACTATCAGAGAAAAGAGTCACCGTGATGATGTACTATCAGAGAAAAGAATCACTGTGATGATGTACTATCAGAGAAAAGAATCACTGTGATGATGTACTATCAGAGAAAAGAGTCAATGTGATGATGAACTATCAGAGAAAAGAATCACTGTGATGATGTACTATCAGAGAAAAGAGTCAATGTGATGATGTACTATCAGAGAAAAGAATCACTGTGATGATGTACTATCAGAGAAAAGAGTCAATGTGATGATGTACTATCAGAGAAAAGAGTCACTGTGATGATGTACTATCAGAGAAAAGATACAGTGATGTACTGTCAGAGCAAAGAGTCACTGAACGTATGATACTATTTTCAATTCTATGTTGTCTAATCTTCTAAATTTGTCGTCGTGTACTTAGACTATTGTATATATTTTCATTAGCATTTCAATCAGCATAGTTTATTTACAGTAAAAATTAATCAGTGAAAAACTCATTACAAATACCCTCTTCTTTGACTGTAGATTTGTATAATTATTATTTTCAATTAGGATTCACTTATTACTTTTAGTTATCTTAATTTCATAAAGTTAAACTCGATTTTGTATGATACCATTTTATATGATAACAAGTTACTTAATATGAGTATATTTTACCCTCAGAAGGAACTGCAGGAACTCGTATGTTCCTGATGGATTTTTATAACTAGTTAAATTTGTATGTTTCTTTTTTTAAATAAAATTTTGGTTTCTAAAAAGTTTAAATCTTTTAAATTATATAAAGAAACAAAATGAAATTATTTACTTTCCAGTTGCATTACATATGATATTGATTCAAATAATAATTTTAATAAAATTGCTTGCGATGATTTTGCAAATATTTGTTCATGAGTGCCCATCCATCAAGTTGTTGTATGTTTATTATTAATCTTCACAAACTCTCGCGTGCTCAGATGTTCAAGGTATAGTTCTTGCGTTCGATTACATTATCATTATATCTATTTTCTCCTCAACATGTCATATCACACTGTCAAACTTCAAGATTTCTGTACGTGGAGGCGATATAATGAACAATATATTTCGCATGAAATGTGATGGAATTACTTTTCCATGGAGACCTAATCTCGTCTGTCATCTCTTGTCCTTTAGACACCAAATTGGTTGTCTGGAATTGAGTTTGGTGAGAGACTGGATGCAGGAGCTGAAGAGGAATGGTGGTGTGGATTGTCACCTCAACTGATAGTAACTATTGTAGGAAACGAACTAGATTGTGTTAATCAGTTTGCACAAACTTACTTTTGAGAAATCCCAAGCTGCTAATTTAATGTTTTATTCATTGCACATTATTATGTAATATAGTAATTGTTGAAACTTAGAAAAAGATCGTTTTAAAATGAATTTGTTGCATTCAATTGTATTTGTTATTAGCAAAGTTTACCTTCTAAATAAACATACAATAAATGTTTTCTGCTCAAAACAATAAGTCAAATTAACTAGAATTTTAACAAGTATTCACTACGGATGCCATAATTCAGTTTTTTTTCTATTTAGTATTATTCATTTTACATTGACAGTATACATTATACTCATTTTATGAACTTTGGTACATTTTGGTCTTGAATATATTATCCATATTTCATAATAATTAATCAAATTAATTGTTTTAAATTTTATCAATAAAAAACATATATATTTCTAGATGGTTAAATGGTAGTAAGGTTCGTGATCTTTGATTTCAGCGCACAATAATTCAAAACCAAGATTTCGATCTTGACGGTAACTATATATTGATATTAATTGTCAATCGCAATCCCCAAGAGAATTAATTAGAATTAATATATTCTAAATAAAGTAGAACAAAATAATTGCAGCCTGTATTTCTGTGTGTCGGTTTTGGTTTATCTTACTAAAAATCTACAGAATATTAAACCATCGACTTATTTATGTAAATTTTCACGTAACTAAAATATCTCGCAATATTCAGACTGTGAATTTATTTGCAATCTAAATGAGTATTCAATATTTATAGGACGTGAATCCGTAAAATGTCCAAGTTATCATAAAGTGTACGGGGCTGGTAAACTTCGATCGTAAGTATTCTTAAATTGTTTGGAATTAATTCATCGAGAACTCTGTTCTGTTGTTTTTTTACTAAAGGAAGAGCGAGGAAGTATTACAATTATTCAAAAAACTTCCTACTTTAGAAGCCCATGGGATAAGAATTTTAAATTAATTACGAAGAATATCTCTATTGGAGCAGCATTCTAACTATTGTTAGTTTTGTATTAACAAATGAATTTTAAAGATAGTAGAGCATTTATTATTAAAGAATTTAATTCGAAAAAAAGGTTGTAATATCTTGGATAGTCGGAATAGTTGACATATATTCAATAATTCAATCCTGAGTTAGAATATATACATGGATGATGAGGAATTTGTTAATGATATCAGTACAAGGAAATAGGAAAATGCAAACAAATACGAAATTTAAATTAGTTAATAATTCCTCGTTAGCAATTCTACCTATTTAAAATATAGGTCAAAAAGTTTTGCAATACTTACATAATTTTACAATGAAATCAAACAGATATACATTTTTATTTTGAACTAGCTTTGAATAACCATTCACACATACAAAAGTGGTGTAGTCGCAGTACTGATCTAGGTAAACAAGGAAATAATTTTAGACTCATGAAGTCTCTGGCTAAGTCTAGTTTGCAGTTCCAGGTTACTCGCTTCAAAATATTGTCAGTCAACTTCTTATATTACATACTTGCTGATGTAGCGTGAACCGAAGTGAAGATGGTAAAAAAAATTACATATGCTTTCCTATTCTGCTCGAGAAATACTTCAAATTAATTATATTGAAAATAATATGTTACCAATGATACAATCAAAAACTTTTTATTGTTGTCTTCCTCCTTCCTTCCTCACTCCACTGCGCCATCTACACGCTGACTTAAAATAATTAATATGAATATAATAACCAAATAATCTAGTTTAGTCGTTTGGAATAATTCTCCTATTTCGAATAAACATTTATTGAACAATAATCGCACGTTTGAGTCCTATTATTTGTCAAAGCTCAAAGACCTGTTAAGTTCAAAGCACCCATGGTGTACACGTCAATAGCAAATAAAGAGAAGGGGATGCGTTATTCTCCTTTGATCTCTCATCAATTCGTCACCCTTCCTTACATACACTGAGATGGTTGAAGTGATGGTATCTATTGAGAAACTGACGAATAGGGTTACCGAATAAGAGAATATCTCTAATTTGTGAGACACTTATGAATATGAAAATGATCGATACGTCCCTTAATTGAATTTTTATATCAAGAAACAATTTTAGTTATTATTTTTGTTATTTTTTGGAGAAGGTCTGTTTCTTCTGGCAGGGGAGATTTATATATAACTATTAAATGTGATATTATATTCTTTAAAATATATAAATTCGTAGGAAAGTAATATTTTAGTTTATATTAAAGGAATTAACATTGATGAATATTGAATAATAATATTGAGATTTTTAGAAGATATTTAGACAGATGCTCGGAGGTCATTTGAAGGTAATATGTGGCGGGAGAAAATGAAATAGGCTAAATAAATGAGTCGAAATGTTTGAATTTGTAAAAAGTATAATAAAAATATTTGAAATGGTTGCTACAGAACTTATGTTGATGCTACATTTAACCAGGAACTAGGTCAACTCATTGGCTTTCGCAATCTTCTGGGCCATTACGTCACATGAAGGTGTTGCGTCACGGTTGCCATATATTATTAAGCACATCCTTTTTAAATTACTTTATATCTTTCATGCCATTCCTATAAATTTACCGTCCTTTCTTGACTTTCTTCCTGCATAAATACCAAATATATTTTTGTATTTTTAAAGTTAAAATATAAATACGCAACGGCGTAGATCAGCGTAAATCACGAAAATTTGGAAATTAATTGTAATATGGTGACGTGTGGCAACGTAGAAATAAAGCTAGTCTCACGCTAAACACACCACAGTCCACGTTTTTTTGGAGAACAGACATATGCACGAGCTGTGATTGGGTCACACTTCACCCAATCACAGCTCTGCTATCTCAGTCGCCAATGTCTTATTTACCTATGTATTTATTTCTCATATGTTCAATATTTTTACTTGAAATTTGGAATACATTAATTTAGTAAATATACTAACAATTTGTAAAAAAATACAGTATCGTAGGTTTATAAATAAGACATGAGCCATTTTATGCATTACAAAAGAAATAAGCTGTATTAAAAATATTATTGAGGTTAAATGAAATTATTTTTGTTTCATCATTAAGGTGTTTGTGATATTTTATTCAATTTTTTTTTCAAAAGACTAATCAAAATAACATCATTTGTTAAAAAAATTAACTTACTAATATAAGATTTGCTTTCTGTATTTGATGTAGTTAATGTTGTAAGTAAAAGAGTTTCTAAACTTTTTAATATATTGAAATAACTTAATATGACTTAGCATCAACACATATTTGAATTGAAACTGGTATCATGTAAATGGATGGAAATTACACTTTCCTCACCTGAATTTGATCATAGCTCCCTGTCACTTTGCGTGGATTCATTCTGAAGCTGAGGGAAAAAGAGACAGCGAGGTAATTGAAACATTGCATAAAAGTTATGGCAAACCATGAAAAAGGTCACTATAATTCACAGAAAATGGGCCCAAATTATTCCAGCTGAGGCGGTACGCTGTAACCTGTGTAATTTTCTCCAGAAATAAACTCACTTGAATTTAATTGCAGAGAACGAAGATTAGAATGAACTTACCATTCGCACAAGAGATTTGTTGGAATGCATGTGTTGGATTGCGAAATGATTGCATGTTAACGCCCCCATTAATTCAAGGTAACTTTGCTATATTTTAAAGCAACATTGTTATGTGTTATGGTTTTATTGTAATTCAGGATGAAAGTTTTCTAGAGAATGATTTATTTAAATGCAGCTAAGTATAAAGGGCTAAACCTGATAAACAATTAAAATACCAAAAAGATAAAACAAGATTAGTGTTATGCAGTCAAAGAAAAGTGTATCCGCAATTATTTTTCACAGTTTAATAATTTAAAATTTGAAAAAAAATTAACTTTACTAATCATTCAATACTTCTAGATACAGGCATACCCCTCTTTAGTTACCAAATCACAACTCAGTTTATATACCAAACGGTAACTAAAGCGAGGTAAAGTTACAACAAATTTATAATTGTCACACCTTGATTATATATCTCATTTTCTATGAGTTATAGTGAAAGAAAATTTGTTTTAGAATTAGTCACAGTTTATAGT
>CANNZV010003456.1:0-18798 GCA_947561585.1 Caprella mutica
CTGGCAGGGGGGTCAGGGGTGATTAAATAATATAGGTAAATAAATAAGGATTAAAAAACAGATGGCTCGTAAGCGGGGGGGGGGGGGGTGCTTATGACCTACACCCCCGAGGAACGCGTTATCAAAGTTGGCGACCTAATCTCTTACTCTTCTCCCAATTTATATTTGTAAAGTATGGTTACATTTTTTATTATTAGTAACAAGTGGTACTCATTTTGACAATCAGTTAGAGAGGAAATATATATAAGTAAGATTTACAATGTATAGCTTTAGTTTGCTTACCAATAAATGAATTTAAAGCTATCTACTTCACTTTTATAACCTCACCACTACTCTTTACAGTCTATTATATCGTAAATGGAAAAGGAGATGGTGTTCCTTCAGCCCTGAACTGTTGTAGCTAATTTGGAATGTATTATTTTACCATGTTTATTTTTATTAACGCTACTTGCAGTTTTGGAGATAGCGCAAAGTTATATTCATCAACTGCGAGGTCTTAGATTTTTGTATTAGGAAGGCTTCATTTCCCATCATCTCCTTCCATCCACCATCGCCACAGGTGCTTGTGACTCTTTTCGTCACAATCCTTGGTAAGTCACAGCATTCACGGAGAAGCTTTTTTTTTTCATTCATTAGTATTGTCACTGACGGGTGGCAGGTGACATTGTTTATAGAGCCACTTTTCTTTCTGACTGATTCTTCCAGTCCCTTTTATTTAATTTCCTTTTGATGTAGCTAAACGATATGGCCTTTTTTTCTGAAAAAGACATTTAACCCCTACTAAATAAATTTTTCCCTAACTTGAAACGTCAATCACATTAATTCAAATGCTATTTAGACATCATGATCATTTTTTACCCTCATGGTAGATATTGACTGGAATATGCTGCCGAATAACGTCACATTCATAATATGAAGTATATATGCGTTAAACGCGTCATATTTTTATAGTATGAATATGTGCGTTCATATTCAGCGCAGTATTGGCGCAGTCAATATCTGCCATGAGGGTATTTTTTCTCTAGTGTTTCACGCGTGGCCACGGACGCTACGCGGTCGCGCATTAGTAGTTAGGACGCGCGTGTCTGCAGTTTAGGATAGCGCCCCAGTGTAGTTCAGTGCAGTGGGGGGACGTAGAATGAGGTCCCCAAAAGCGGACAAAAATGCTCTGTCGCGGCCCTATCGCGGCCTTCTGCCTGCCATGATGCCGGCCCTGCGCGCCCCACCCGCTGCCCCTATCCTGCACCGAATTTTAACTGGGAATAATAACTTTATAGTTGAACAGAATACCAGCTGTCCTCTCTAAATGCAAGGGAATTACTTTTAAATGTAATATACTATACTATAGTTCAGTTGAATATAAACAATATGGTTGAAAGTATAATTATGAAATTTACAAAATAAAATAGTTTTTGTAAAGACTGTACCTACATAGAAGAATCAGGAATATTCCTAATAATTAATGAACGTTATCTAATTATGAACATTTTAATCTATTAACGAGAACAATTAATTTTGAAACATACAAGAAAATTTTGTAAAATTGAATACATTTTTTATAGGAAAGCGAACTAATTTTATATAATTTCTGCTCACCAAATTCAGATTTCAGAGTGAATTAAAAGGATATAATTATTTGAAAGTTAGAAACCCTGATTGAATCAACCTTTTAAACTTAAATTGTTAAGGAGAAAAGACCAAAATTAATCAAAGTTTAGATTGGAGATTAGTAAGAAAACAGAATTGCGCTGCAAAGTTCAATTCAATCAATATTAAATGGAAAAGAGATTAAACATCTTCATATATACACAATAAATTAGTTAGATTCTACAATATGATCTTTTGAATGGAATTAACGAACAAAATTTTTAATCTGCTGCAAATAGAAGGTTAAGCTATTCAATTTTTATTGCATTAATCTTTAAAGATAATTTTAAGAATTATTACTAATACTCATAGTTAATTTGTAATTCTGCATAATAATTCTGTTTTTTACATACAATTCACCTAATTGCATATGTATTCTTTGAAAGTAAATAAAAAAACTAACCATAATAGTGTCTTCAATTCTATAAAGAATCTAAAAGAATGACATTTTGAAACGAGTCCTTCAAATATACTAGTTCATCATGAGTAATATTGTTTGCTGGAATAGCTTTATTATGTTTGGGGAGATGAGAATTTTATTTGCGTTGATGAAATAATTTACTTCACATTCAATTTTCAACGCAATTCGGGCTTCTTTTGATAAACTTATGATATATTTCAAACCTATATTCATACTTGATAGACCTGCATCCTTTGGACCCGTTTTGAAAATATGTATCCTAAAAAATGAAACTAATGGCAGTTCTAGTTTATAAAAAATATATGTAAGTATTTACAAATTGAATAATTCGTTTGAATATATCCTGTAGATGAAGAACAAAGTAAAAACTTCTTCAGTTACTTCCATTCTCTGCAGCAACTCCAATCAAACCTGCAATCAATTCCTCTCCTGAAGACAAACATCAGATGTAAATTCCAATTGCCGTAAAGTGCAAACACGAAGCAAGTGAATCCATACATATTGTTACACTTCAACTTCTATATAGTTTAACAGTCGCTCTAACTTATTGCATAAACTAAGAGTTTATTTAAAACAAAGGATGACAGAGGATGATATCCAGAAGGCGAGGTGCGTAAACTGTTTGCTTCGCTTAGAACTTGAGATAAGCGTATATGCTTAACCATTCTAATTGCTTAAGACAGTGGCCTATAGACTCAGATCATCCCAATATTAAGTTACCTAGTGATAACAATAACGACTGTACCTGGTTCCTTGTTAGAGGCATAGAAGCTATAAATGTTTGGACTTAAAGAGCATTGAAATTATACAGAAGGTTAAGACAACCTAGGGTTGGTCACTCTTCACATCTTTGGCTGGTCTGCAACCCTTCTTCATCTTTAACCGCTGTCAACATATCTATAATCAGCATATGTAAATTATTTTTTTTTGTTATGGAAAATAAACAAACTAATGTAAACAAAACTCCGAACATCTCCAAAAAACTAATACAATAATATATAAAGCAATTGTATTTTTGCAAAAGTGAATATCACAACTACATGAGAGATTGGGCAGTTCGAGGAGTACAAATATAATTAAGATGAAAATTACAACTTGACGATGTATTGAACATATTTGAAGTAGTAATGATTCGAATCAATCAACAAATTTGTAACTTTATGACTTTTAAAACTGTTTTTGACAAATTATTATAGTCTAACAATGTATTACGGAACATCATTTACTTTTTTTATAGTACATGTCAAGCTAACAGTGGCATATAATTGGACTACAATCAAAATCTTCCTCTACCTGACCGTTCCACCAATTTTCTCGGGGCACAGAATGTTGAGTCCACCAATCCACAATAGTACTAAATTGTCTCTCAAAGTAAAATGAGAACCTCTCACTTTTGGAAGGTACTGATTCAGCTTCAAATCCAGGAAATGATTCTCAATCAGGCGGGAAAATTGAAGGACAGAAAGAGTGAGAATCAATCTAGCAGTGATAAGTAAAAGATATAAGAGGTATAGAATCCTTCTACCAATTATATCCCTAAAATGATAATTTAAAGATTTAAAAATGGTAATTAGATTCTTTTCTCAAGGACGAAATTAATGGTGTGTAATTGGTCTAAGGAAGGGATTGTCACATTTAAGCTTCTTAGAGTGATATTTTTATATCTCTTTGCACCTAGTTTCAGCGATTTAAATAACTAAACCTCCTTTTTTATGAAAGGAATAGCTACTTATACATCATTATCTGTTGCTCTCGGTATGAATTAAGTATTTACATTCACTAATTGAATAGTTGCAGTGCTTGCGTGAATAATTACAAAGAGAGGAATAATTCAGTTTGACATTTGGCGTCAGTTTAATATTATATGATATTAAGCGTTAGAATAATTTAGTGTCTCTTCAACAATTCACAACGGTTACTAAAACTATAATTTAAGATTCTTTGGACTTGAAAAGTCTGATTTGCCCACCCGTGGCCTAATCAATAGATAGATCATTTAGTCTAAATACCCGAAATGATTAATACAAAATTTCAATATGTTAGATAGACCTCTTACCCTAGTTGCCCTTCAATATTTGATCTTACCTAATTTGTATGACAACCATTTTATGATCAAATAAAAAGATAAACTCCATTAATTTATAAGCAATAATGATGTTAGGGAATGTTAATTCAAACTCGTTAGATTTCATTCTTATTCCAATTTTGCAAAATATATAATCACAAGTGTCTAGCAGTCACATGTGAATATGTTGCTATACATAGAAAAATATTTTCTGTTTCGTCTCGTTAATGATTGATTAACATCCTTCTTTAAACTCTCTTGAATCGAAAAAAACTTCGTTGAAATTGTAAAGAAACTAAGAATATAATATTAAAAAATGATTGCAACTTTTGAGATGAATTTTAAGAAAGAGTATTTTTTCATTATTTTATTTGATAATATAAATTACAGTCGTTTTTTCTACGGTATACAATGTAACATGTAAATATCACAAACCTTAATCAAAATACTTAGAAAAAAATACCTTGGATGTGATTCAATACTTTCAATTAATCGATTTCAACGATTAGATTTTTAAGTTTAATTATAAGTTTCACCAAATTACACCAATCATAAGGTTGCTCGACTACAAACACACTTGTGATGCCATTACGGCACAAAGTTTTACACCCCCTGTTTATTAGTCCCGGGAGTCATATCTTGAATTCTAATTAGCATATTTTAATTACCTCAGAGGCAGATTATTTCACTGCAGACTACCATAGCTAGACTTTATAACGCACCTGATCTCATTATATTTTACAGTTTCAAAATTGTATGGTAAAATTCTACGTGTTAACAGTGCTCATTCATGATAAAATATAATTTTTAATAGTAATTGATCTCCTTAATATTTCATATGTTACTTACATTTGTCTTTATTGTTAATAATGTATATATTAAATTTCCAGAACCTATATAGTTATTGAAAACTTAAAATTATTTCACTCTACGTTTTTGTGATATAGAATTGATCATTTGTGGTTCTTTACGATAAAATAGTTCATCACATTCTTAATAATATTTACTTAGCATGCTCCATATCATTATGTAATCAATTAATGAAATATTGGTTTTATTTGACTATATTTCATGGTATAAAATGTACAAAAAGCTGAGAAATAGTTTAAATGTTCTATCTAAAATGTTCATAATTTCCTATTTCATATCGTACTAATCGTGTATGGGATACAACAAAATTTCAGAGGTCACTCGGGAAATTATTTCAATTGCAAAATGTTCTCAATATTCAAGTTCATCTAGTATGCACTATATAGTGACTATAGAATATAGTATACAGCAAACACTACTTCTGTAACGGGCTTGTAAATGCAGAAACGCTACTTCAGTTAAGCAATTTTATCCCTGCTAACATTTTGAAGAGGTAGCGAAATTACTCGGCTTGTTTCCGTTATTTTTTGTCTGTTAGAACATCTTCAAAATTGATCAGAAGATGGAGGAAGTAGTTTGACGATAATTTCATGAGTGAGCGTAAATAATTTGGAAAATGAATTTAGAACTCGTTTAGAAATCAGAAAGAGTAGAAATAATAGAAGTAAAATTCTATTGCAAAACTAAATTTTATAGAACGTACCGTTTTCATTTAAAATAGAACGTAATGTTTTCATTTAAAATAGAACGTACTGATTTCATTTAAAATAGAACGTACTGTTTTCATTTAAAATAGCACGTAATGTTTCCATTTAAAATAGAACGTACTGTTTTCATTTAAAATAGAACGTACTGTTTTCATTTAAAATAGAACGTACTGTTTCCATTTAAGATAGAACGTACTGTTTCCATTCAAGATAGAACGTACTGTTTCCATTTAAAATAGAACGTACTGTTTTCATTTAAAATAGAACGTACTGTTTCCATTTAAGATAGAACGTACTGTTTTCATTTAAAATAGAACGTACTGTTTCCAATCAAAATAGAACGTACTGTTTCCATTTAAGATAGAAAGTACTGTTTTCATTTCATTTCCCTTCAATGCTGGTGTATTGACCAGTGAAAAATATTATGGTTCATGTAACGTTTCTAGTTTAAATTGAAAATAGTTTTTTTCTTTTTTAAACAAGAAATTGTTTAACTTACAATATAAAAGCGAGTGTAATCCAATTATATCAGCCGAACTATTTTAAATCTTTTGTTATTTTCTGACCTTTTGTATTGAATCATTCATATTTTTTCAACCCTCCTTTAATTAACACTTTAATTTGTGTGTTTTATGATTTATCTTTGAATATCTCCCCTTCGATAAATATAAAGCTACATAATCGTAAAGACATAAGAGGGGCTATCAAAAACACTGATTCCCATTCAGATATTTTCTAATACAATTAATGGTACTCAACACTAAAGGTTGTAATTAATTACGGTAAATCCAGACATCAAAAATATAGTACGGTCTGGAAAAATATAGGTAATAAGTTTTGAAGTTTTTTATTCATCGAATAAATTTGACAACTAAAGAGTGAACTAATTTTGAAACTCTAGAATAAGGTATCTTGTGTCAGAGAGTGCAAGCCAACCACCTCCGATTGTGAAAAAAACATGAGATATATAATCATAGGTTCAAAGATTATAATGTTATTAAATGGTTGATAAATTTTTAAATAGGTTTCAATAAAGGGAACTATTAAGATTTTATTTCAACTATTTAAATGATTAACGATAAACTCTAAATAACCTTAAACTCTAAATAACGATAAAGAAGTCGATCAATTACGGGGTAAACCTAGTAATATTGACTAAACCTAAAATGTAAAAATAAATCCTACATAGGTATTTAAAATTAGTATGACATTATTGTTAAGGAAAAAGAGTCAATTAATTATATTTTATGCAAATTCAGTTTTATATATAATGGGGAACTATAAAGGGGAATACTTATCACTAGGATAAGTACCTCAAATAACGGTAACAGAATAGCCTCTCACATACTGCTTACAGTCATTATTGGAGAGGACTTTCTTTACTCCTTAGAGTCACTGCCTTTCTACCTTCATTGTACCACTTCGCCCCGTACCACCTTGTAAAGATTAGCCAGTCATAGTAAGGTTTGGATTCCTCAAAGTAAACATAGCCATGCGCTCAACTTCCAGTGTAGAGAGGCAGTTTTTAGCAGGTGAGAAATAACTTTTAGTTGTTGATCCTGTGGTGGCTAATTTTAGACTGACTTCAGCAGCGCTGAAAATCTCAGAAGTAGAGGTCAAAAACAATTGAAGGGGGGTATTGCGTAGTGAATGATTATTATTTAGTATCATAATATGATCAGCTAATAATATATGAGGAACAATCTATCACCTTTACATCCCATACCTCATTATTTAATACAGTTTTGCTTGTTCAGTTTACCAAGATTTGAGAGTTTCTTGATCTTATGTAAATTAAAACATCATGAAACTATGATAGTTAGAATCAATTTAATACATGAAGATTTATGGAGAGGAGACACAGCCTATAGCGTACTTTGAACGAGATAATTGAACAAGAAATATTGATGACAAATGCCGAATAATATTAATGAATTACTTGAATATTAATTACTAAGAAGGAAATTACAATAAAATGACTGGATAAAGTGTCTGTACTTTTGGTAACATTTACTAACAGAGCTATAGGTCATGATGATTTGAATTTAGAAATTTATTACATCAAAGAATTAGGATATATAGCTTTAGAGCTAAATTAAAAGTTACTCTGTTATCATCTGTTCTTTGAATATCGTCATAATTTTGTTTACGTTTTGTCAAGTGACAAATTAGAATTCATGATATGTAAGGCATTCACTTTCAAATCTTTCTCCATTGAAAATATCATTGATATCATCACTTCAGGGTTCATTTCAGCTCCATAGAGAGTCGTCCATTCTTCTCCACTGAAAGAATTCAATTAAGTGCTGCTGATAATTTCACAGTTCAAATGACTGCATAAAATTCAATTAGAAAAGTGGGGGAGTTTCATTGATTGGAACAATTCCGCTCTGCAACAATTGGATTGACTTTTAAATTCAGATGTCTGTCCAATCTCTGTCTGTTATGTCGAACTATAACCATTTAATTTTGTGCTACTGCAAAAAGAGGTCGAAAGAAGTAGAAAAAAATGAGTATTATAATTAACACTTCATGCCCGAAATTAATTTGAGTTTGAAAGAAAACGATATTTAATTTTGTGATGTATTAGTAATTTATTTGTAAAGAAATCATAACATTGTAACAATAACATTTTTTCCAAAATAATCGTACATTCTAGACACATGTGCTCTAATACACAAAAGAGTACACATGATGTGCTTATCCCGTCGTAAAATAAAAATATCTCAAAAAAACTCGCAAAATACGTCATTTGAAAGGGGTCATATGTGTCACCCTCGGAAATAAAGATTTAAGCAATAATCTGTAAAATCCAACATTAAAAATATATTAAATACTTTGAGATGCTGGTGAAGAATCAAAGAGAATATAGCTTAATTTTTTCAGGACCGCACTTTATATAACTTTATTTCTGGGTATTGAAATCTATCTATATTAATTTACAGAGGGAAGAGTTCTTAATTGTTATCGGGTGAAAAAGTAACCTAAGTTTTAATACACGAAATTCTTATACATGTAAGACGGTTCTAGCTATATCCCACCCCGGTATATTCCATCCCGGTATATTCCACCCCGATAGTTTCCACCCCGGTAAATTACACCCTAGGTATATCCCACCCCGATAAATTCCACCCAAGTATATTCCGCCCCGGTATATTCCATCCCCGGTAAATTTCACCCCGGTAAATTCCACCCTAGGTATATTCCACCCAGGTAAATTCCAACCCCTACGAAAATGCTCATTTGGGTGAAAAAAAAATTAAAGATTATATTTTTAGATGGCTATTTGTTAAATACTAAGTAGTTATGAGAAATAAGTCAGACGATATAGTGGGAGATTTGGACCATAGTTAGAGATAGCTCAAGTCAATTGAAATTTTATCCAAATAGACAAAAATAAAATTAAAATAATATGTTAGTTTATTTAAAAGTTTACATGTTGAGCAAGTTAATAATAATTCCTTCTTAACATGAAACTTCAGTATTCGGTTTTTCTCTTTTTGCTGATAAATTGCTATTTTTGATTCTTGGAAAAATCTTCCGTGTTCAAAATCTCTCCACGTAATAAAAAAAAATATCCCCAGTTTTCAAACCCTGTGCAATAACAGACATGTAAAATACTCTTGATATAAAAAATATCCTTCGGTCAAAAACCATTTTACACCACTTTTACTCGAATACCAAATTCAAAATAGTAATAAGTTAACAAGAAGTACTATATGACATCATCTTACAGTTAATATCACTGTTGTCTTAGTGATAGGGAAGATAATCAACTTGTGATTGGAAAATCAATTACCTCAACTGATAAAGAGCGTTCACACAACATTTCCTTCTGCTGTTCTGAAACATGTGTAGTTAATAATGAATACTTAAACAGTTTGTGATTGATCAACAAAAGGATTAATTTGTTACATTGTAAATGCAAGTTACCTAGTATTATATAACAGATTACTAATGATTAATATTTATAACTAACAAACCTAACTCGTAAAATGGGGTGGAATTTACCAGGATGGAATATACCTAGGGTGGAATATACCGGGGTGGAATATAACGGGGAGGAATATACCGGGGTGGAATATATTCCGGGGAGGAATATACCGGGGAGGAATATACCGGGGAGGAATATACCGGGGTGGAATATACCGGTGAGGAATATACCGGGGTTGAATATACCGGGGAGGAATATACCGGGGTGGAATTTACCGGGGTGGAATATAACGGGGTGGAATATACCGGGGTGGAATATACAGGGGAGGAATATACCGGGGTGAGATTTACCGGGGTGGAATATACCGGTCACCATGTAAGACTGATGGCCATTCATCTTACACGGAAGAAAATTTGTTCACTATACATGATTCCATCATAGAGTAGCATGGATTAATAAATTATAGTAGTAAGTAGATAAGTAAGTCATGAGAGGAGTTTTACTGTATATGAAATATAGATTCACAATAGTATAGAAACAATCTGACATGTTTCAATATACCTTTACATCTTTACTTTGTCATCAAAGTGATACAAACGGAAAAATGCAAGATTGAAGTTGAAGTTACGTCTTTTATTTTCTTAGACACTGATTGATGTCAGGAGATATATGTAGAACTGTGTGAGTTTTATTTGATAAAATGCATACCATCACAATTTGAGTCCGTAAGATAGCTATTGGTCGTCGGCATTCTAATAAATAGGCAATCGTTTTTTCTAAAATACTAAAATTTATAATTCATCGTCTTCCATCAAATATTCCCGAAGATAGAATGACGTGGAATTTTTGAAATTATTACACTGTAAAACTCGTGTATAGTGAACTACAACTATAGTTCATTATAGAGAGCTTTTTTCACTATATGAAGGACCTTATGAGATGCTCAGAAAACGGGTCTTTTCACGGCAGACTAAACAAAATATTTCTTTAAGAAAAGATAAATTCATTGGTGTTTCTTTTTTAACGACTCAAATTGGTATGTTTCACCATACTGTATTTCATAATTTATATTGAAGTTGTACTGGTAAAACTTCTCTTTAATGATATATAACTAGTTCAATATATAGAAATGCATCTCGAGATGCAACTGATTACCACTTTATAGCAGACTTAAACAAAATACGTTCACTATATAGAGTACTTCATTACTCAGGACTCTACTCAGAAGGGTTCACTCGCTAAACAAGATTTCATTATAGAGGAGTTACCCTGTATTTGACAATGATATTAATTTTCCGATTGGAACATATACATTTTTTATAAAATTTGAATTTATTTACCAGCATAATTATGATTGTTAAATCAATTATGATTATTAAAAATTTATAATTGCGCTAAAATGAAATATAACTTCGATTCCATCATGTTTAAAATTGTATAATTCAAAAGGCTTGATCTTATTATAATCGAATTTAAATTCGATTATATTATTTTTCATTTATATTCATGTATTTATCATAAGAAATTAGCGCCATCTGTCTTATCAATTAGAAACCAAATTCTTAAGAACTCAGTTCATGGGTTCAGTTTAGTTTTCGACATGCTAAAGTCAACACCTAAAAATATGTGCCTATAAGTAACTGTGTTCCCCCAAATTAGGTGAGTGATTTATGTGCATAATATTTTGTTAATAATTTGTTGAGAATAGCGTTAGCGCTATACTCGTTTAAGGTTTTATGCTTTATTAGTGTTCAATTCACCGTATCGTGATAATCCTAAAATTTCCTATCCTGTCCTACGGCCTTCAAATCTTAGTTTCTATCTTTATATTTTGTGTTATTTTTGAATCCTTCTAACCTCTCTTTTTTCTATAAATTCTCTAAATAAGTTTGCGATTTGATTTAGCTCAAAATGCGACTTTATTTAATCACATTTTCCATGTTTAGGTTACAATCCTTTATTTCTGTCATAGATTTGTGTAATTTGTTTATGACGTTATTTTAAAGTTAGTTTTTGTATCTGCTTGCAGGTACCGTTTATCCGTTTGTTCGTTTTGTTCCTTACCCTTCAATAATTCAAAACTAAAAATCTCCAAATGCATTTAACTCCATCCTCATCCCTTCAACAATAAAACGCGTTACCTAAATTGAATAAGAAAGAACACAGAATTTGAGGCCAGAATAAATAGCATGGCGAAGTATAAAAAATATTAATCCACTAAAGTTGTCGAGTGCGATTACACTTCTATTCAATCCTAAAGACATCATTAGCGTATAAATTACGTGCAATATTAATTCAACTACTTAGAGTTTAATTACTATATGTATTAATGCCAATATTACTGTTTAATTTGATTCTTTAAACAGACACGAATTGAATGATATCGCTATATTATGATGTAAGATATGAGAAATTATCTTCGAAAACAGAAATTGACTGAATGAAGTATTACCTTTAATGGTTATCAATAATCTTCAGCGAAAATAATTTATTAATGATCTGCTTAATAAAATTGATTGCAAATGAAACTGTAGCTTTTATTATCCTACGCATTACGCAAAAATATTATTATAAGTGAGGTTAATGAATAACAATTTCATTATATAACTAACCATGAACATAACGAACAATTTACGCTTTTGGTGAAATGGTATAATATGTAACAATAATTAATTAATTACTTCATGCTCCAAACACATTTCTTTCTCTTCAAATTATAGTTTTAAGATGAATACAAATATAATAAGACAATAATTAGGTAAAGTTTGATGTTGATCATTATTTTTTTAATTTCCAAGTTATTTAGTTTTAGTTAGTTCCAATTATTATATGTTTTATTGGTGTATCAAAACTGCAAAAAATGTACATTTAAAATGGGTGACAGGACAATAACCCCCGTGGAAAACAACCCCCACGGTCAAAAAACCTCTGTGCAAAATACGTCCCGAACAAAGACACCCGTGCAATAAACCCCCAAGTAAAAAACTCCCGGTCGATATAAACAGCATAATTCAATTTTATTAATTTTCACTAATTTTTTATTAATAATATTATACTATAGTTTATAAATATAAAGAGATATAGCGCACCTAATAATAATTATTGGTTCGCATTGAATAATGTGTAAATTACTAATAAAAATGAATTATGTTATTTATACATAGACCTGTGTGTATAGACCTGTGTATGTATAGACCTGGGTTTTTTTGCACCGGCGGTTTTTTGCTTGTTTTTTTTTTGTCCGGGGGTTTATTGGACGGGGAGTTTTTGTCCTGGAATCCTAAAAATAACAGGAAGAACGTTCAGTAAATTTAATTTTACTTATTTTAATTAATAATCTCTTATGGATATAAAAAGACGTAATATGGTATATAATTTATATTTTTATATCTCTATTCTTATTCAATAATGAGATTTTTTACCGTTAATTATCATAGGAAATAGGATATATCATTAAAAGGGAATAACCAATAAAGACGAAATTATTAAATCTATTTTAACTCTTGAGTTCCTACACAAATTTTCACATTGCAACAACGGTGGAACTGAAAAGTATATTGATGTAAATTCTATATATTATCTAACAAAATTAAAAATTCTGATTCAATATTAAATTCATCTTTAATATTCAATTTTGAATGTTTCGAAAAAAATTCTAAGGTTTATTCCAATACCTCTAGGAATCCTTTCTACGTAAATTTGAACAGACTATACTACCTCTTCATCGGACTTAGCATTTATTTTAGAAGAAATTACAGTCACTTTCGAAACTCTCAGTCTTCCACTTGGATTCAGATTCCCTTTGAAAGATGGATGTTAAGTGAACAGCTGTCCCGGAGTATCTGCAACAAGTCACGTTATTTACAATCTTCTGGGAGACATTTTCTGACGGAAAAATTGCGCTGGGAATTGGCATGAGTTTCTAGGATGAGATGGAAACTTAATTGGAGTGTTGATGATGTTATGAGAAAATCTACTGAGTGAAGTTAACATTTTACAAGTTGGAGAAATTCTTTCGTTATTATTTTCTGAGAATGATTAACTATAAATTAGGAAGGTATTTCTAATATAGATAAAACAAAATAAGAAGTTTCCTCGTTTAACTATTTGGCTATATATGAGTTATAATGTTAGGCTATCCCTACTTATATAAGATGATGTTGGCTTCATATGTCTTATTAGTATTCTTGACTGCATTAACATAATCTATCAGAGTACACTTTAGGGTTACTGGGATAACCTTTATATCTAAATTTGTAACTAAAGGCTTTACTTTCCTACAGATCCTTTACTCGTAGATAGTTGAGGTACAGTCTTTACCTTTTTCGCAATTGAAATGTGCTCGGATTATTCATAATGCCTTGTAACACATCCTATCATAAAGTGACAGATGATGAATTATTACATCGAGTTAGCATCCAAACTTTTATTATAAAACTGTTTTTATTATAAAACCCCATTCCTCAATCATGAAAGTGCTTAGTTGTAAGCAACTGAGCATTGAGGAGTCAACTACCCACAGCTCAGTACTTGCAGACGTTCAGAGTTCACTAGGTAGACCGACAAGTACTAACTCAGCTTATAATTAAACCTACTGAAACACAGTTAAACAAGGTTCACTTACCTGGTGCACTAAATTAAAAAGGTTAAAATATATAAAAAGGACATCAATACAAATATAATCACTATAGAATCATACGGCACAAGGAAATAGCAATTAAAATTATATTCAGAACCAGCAGGTGACTGTACACTGCACAGTCACCGGCTACTCACTATAAACGAAATACTGTTAATTTTACTATTATTTTCGAACTTGAATTATATCGTATATATATATATATGGTGTTAAGTTTCTGGTCAATTTAATTTAAATGCCAGAAGCTGAACATATGATGATTAATAGTGCTTATCCCCCAATAATAAGGTAATTAATTAATTAATTGAGATTTTACATTTCATGCATGCTATAATCTAAAATCCAGCTTAAATATTTATGATCGACAGATCGTCTATTATTAAATTGTGAAATATAATGATTAGTATTTGATATATAATTCACAGTCTGTCATTTTAGCAGGTATAAACACTAATATATAATTAAACTGATTACAAACATTCTCTTCAAAATACTGGAATAATTTATCATTACGTTCTAATCTCATGATTTATTATTAAAGTCACAAATCAAAGGGTACATCTTAATTAACATACTCTATATTATTAATTAATGTAATGTTTCTGAATCCTTCATTACTCTGATCTATAATGAATATAGAGTATATCAAAGGTAGGAGGAACTCAATTAACGATCAAATTGTTAAGAATGAAAACAAATATGCATGCATGATATTATGTTTAATTATGCAGGATATACAGTTATTGCAGATAAAAATTACCTAGTCATTAATTCAGATATTCAAAATAGTTCATCTCATGAAATTTAGAAATTGGCTTGTTTCAGTTAATAAGTTTATAGTGCAGATTGTAATATGCGTTACTGTGAATATGCATTTTATCACTGAATTCTTGTTGCTGAATCAGCATTTCTCAACTCTCCTTTTCTTCATTGTTTATAGAGCATTCAAATATACATCCTAAAGAGCCATTTTCTGGCACCAGAGAAAAGTATTCGTCTGGGAGTCTCTCACTACTCACTCTGTCGACAAGTAGCTTTGGTAAGTTCCAGGTTATCGGACGATTCTACATTTTCAGACACGTAAGAAAAAATATAATAAAAGTTAATTTTAACTCATAGTTTTTTTTTATATGTCTGAATATTTTCATGTATGTCTTCAGTGAATATGCGTTGCTCTTAAATGTGAATTTCAAAATTTATTTGAAGTATTTCTAATTAATCCGTTCTTCACCATACTAAAATATTAAGTGTAAAAGCAATATTGATTTGAATACTTCATTTGCACAATACATCACAATCCCATATTCTTAATACATCACAATCCCATATTCTTATATCTAATTTAGCGTTATAGTCATTTCTTATTATTCTCTTATTCCAGGTATCAAGGATGTTTTGAAGTGGAATTTATTCTCGACACATCTTTCACTTTACTTCTCCAATTTTGAATAAATTAATTCTAAGAAAAACTCCAACTCCCTGTCTTTGAAGCAACATTTTAATCTTAATCAGAAAGAGATAGGTATATTTCTA
This sequence comes from Caprella mutica, assembly GCA_947561585.1. Taxonomy (NCBI): domain Eukaryota; kingdom Metazoa; phylum Arthropoda; class Malacostraca; order Amphipoda; family Caprellidae; genus Caprella; species Caprella mutica. The sequence continues at coordinate 15,817 of CANNZV010003456.1, forward strand.
TGTCATATATTGGGGAAATAAAAATAGTTCATGTACCCTCACATGGGTGTTTCATGATGAACCTGGATAAGAAGCTTCTTAATATTTTATTCCATGCCATGGCTGCAAATATATAATACCAAGGAATTATTATTATCCAAGGTATCTATTATTAAAATGATACTATAAAACTTGTAATGACTAAATCACTTAGGATTAATATTTGTCGCAATATACAAATGGACATTGTTGGAGATACAACGACGTATTACTATTTTTCCCACTTTAATTTATGAGTACTAATATTTGTACCATTTGTACCAGTTATCCATGCACATGTGAACAAACCTGAAAAATATATTATTAGCTTAATAATAAACATTTAATTTAATTCCATATAACTTAAGTGTCTCGTTTTAGAGACAAAGCCATAGAGTGAACTCGAAACATCTGGGATCAAAACTACAAATTAATTGATGAGGAGATTATCATTAATTTACAAATTAATTTTGTTATAAAATAACAGAAGAAGAGAATATATTTGACAATCATTTCCTGGTATCGATTCAAACATACCCTACGCTATACAATATTCCTGGATCCTTTTCGTTTTTTTCCTACAAGCAGAATTTACAACAACTCTCTCTCTTTCTCTCTGTTCCAATAATTTGATTGAAATCCAGTCGCTCACAAATCAAAAGATCGCTATTGGCAAAATTGAAGATGTTTTGCCCCTATCCTCATTTTGAATCTGATTAGCTGATGATAAGGTCTGCTATGCAAATCAATTGGGAATGCTCGCCAAAATGTGATTACAATACGAATTTATCTTTTGGTAGATATTTCTCACAATTCCTTTGATTCATAAATATAATTTCTAAATGAATTCTTTTTAAATTGAATGCTTCAAAATAAGTTGTATTATGTATTTCATTTACATAAAACATTATTCAAGAGAAATAATTCTATTTGATATCACCACTTACGAGGTTATTTTTAATTAATTCATGACATTTTTATTCTTTTACCATTGTATTCTGGTCTTTTTTTACAGTGACTAGTTCAATCATGACTCAATACAAATTTATAGTGTGTTATATCACTTTTTATCAGGTTGATTTTCAAACAACAACAACATTGATTGGGCGATTCAACTGTATCACATTTGAGTTTAAACTACCACCAAAATACTTCAAAAAAGTATCTTATACAACATCCATGTCTCTCAAAAATGCATAACTTTAGGAATTCAAAACGATAATAATTAATTAAGAAAGTTATTGTTATTTTAACGCATAGTTTATATGCCAAATGGCAGTTTTATCAAAGTGTTTTTCCATTCATTCTCTCATAACATCATCAACACTCCAATTAAGTTTCCATCTCATCCTAGAAACTCATGCCAATTCCCAGCGCAATTTTTCCGTCAGAAAATGTCTCCCAGAAGATTGTAAATAACGTGACTTGTTGCAGATACTCCGAGACAGCTGTTCACTTGAACTACTCATCCTTCATAGAAATCCAAGTGGAAAAAGGAGAGTTTTGCAACAGACTGTACTTCCATTTCAAAGATATGCAGACTTCATAATAGAGTTATTTCGTTCAGATTTACGTGGAATGTATTCATATGGGCAGACAGAGTTTTCCTATGAAGTTTATGCAGAGCCTTGAAATGAGAGTTCAGTTTCAATGATAGAGAAAAATTCAATGTTTTATTAAATATAGTTACAACTAACAATATTCTCTTAACGTATAAGAAAATCTAAAAGTATATTTATCAGAATGAATTTCTCAATTTAAGAAAAAAATCTCTATCTACTGAAAATATTATTTCAGCAGTTTTACATCTAATACATATAAATTTTAATTTGACTACTATATGAACAATTTATTAAAACAACAATAATATTGTTAGGTTAATGAAAACTAATTTTAGTAATTCTGCCATTTAATGGAAATATTTCGTCATTTTAAAAGAAAATACAATAGTAATTTTACAAATACAATAATAGGAATCTTTTTTCATGCACTTTGATTTATATGTTTCAATGTTGCACATTTGCCTCCTTCTCAACACCTATTCATTCATACCATGAATCAATGACTTCAAGGTTTACTGACATGCGAAGTGAAGAGCAGCACAAATATTGGTCTCAAAGAGATCAGCAAATCGAACAGTCTGAAGTGCCACAACTTTCCTCATTATCTTGTCTCATTTCTATGAGGGGAAACTTTAAGCAAGTGCTACCTTCTAACTTTGATATCGACGCTGATTATCAAAATCTGAGAAACAGATCTAATAGAAGTTGAAAAAGTGGTTAGAATGGATAAAAGACTATAAGATAAACACTATATTAATTGTAGTTTATAGTAATAACTAAGTATCTGACAAAATAATTTATTTTTTAATGAAATTTTCTAGAATTATGTAGCACTTCATAATAAAGGAGAAGGCTCAAAATAGATTAAAAAAGTATAAATTTCATACTACAGAAACTATTTTCAATATATCTATTTAATTATTTAATTGTTTTCAGTGTTTATTTTTCAGTTCATTTTTTTATTCTGTTTTATGAAGGTCCCTCCCTATTCATACAGTTCTAGGACAACTGCCATGCGGATAACTGCCATGCGGAGAACTGCCATAGTGGACAATTGCCATGCAATTTATTATAAAACATTTCTAGGAATTAATTTGATGTGAAGTATATTAATATTTTAACCTAAAATTTTAGTATAAAATTGTTAATTGTATAGTATGAAATTGTGAATGAAGAAGCATTGATATTAATACTGAAGTAATACTAGATTTCTTTCTTTGTTACAATCAATTTCTTTCACATTTTACGCCTTAAATAATCAAAGGGTTGATAAAAAGATTGAAATCTATAGATACAAGACTTTTTTTCAAACATTTCAGAATACAAAGAATAGTACAAACATAAGATTTACAGGTTAAAATTTTCAGTGAGTGTGGTTTTGCATCTTACTATTTTAGAGTTG
>CANNZV010003456.1:20118-82952 GCA_947561585.1 Caprella mutica
CTACATCATCATTATCTTTCTCGGTGAAGTCAGCAAGAATGAAGTCGGCATATGAGGAAATCGTAAAAAGTACTTTTATGTTCAGGAGTAAATTATGTAATAAAGAGCAGAGCTATAAATAAGGTCCGGAGTGTGAGTAGCAGAAGTTATGACAAGCCGTAAAGATCTAACGCAGCGATCTCGAAGCTTTATTAGGCGCTCTGGAGCACTTATGACTTCGGAATGATTCCCTTCGTCTCACTGAGAAAACAGGCGAAAGTTTGTGTGAGAGTTTCAAAACATGAGCGAGATGGCTACTGCAAACACCTATAGTCGAGCTAACGAGAATTATAACAGTAGTACTTTCTTAAATTCCAATAACTGGGAATATGCCCTTTACAATTGTAAAAAATGAATGCCGCTGAAGCATTACCTTCCGCATTCTGCGACTGTAATAAGAGCGTATCATTTGATTTTATACAATATCTTTTCTTATGTCAATGCAATTATAATAGAGAGAGAGAGAGAGAGATGGATCGGACCTCAAAGTTAATTTTCGTGTAAAATTTCTAGTAATGTAAATGCATAAAAATTTAAAAAAATTCAATATGAATACTCATCTCTTAAAGTTCTATTTTTGACTTGTAATTAAAACTGAACTAGCTTTCGATGTCATGTATGTATATATTGGTTTTCTTATGTGGGAAATTGTAGTGGTACGTAAATCTCTTTAATTTTGAGGATATTGAAGGATAAATCCTCATTTATATCTTTTAGTATTAGAGGTATAAGCCCAAATATCATGAAATAAATGCCTAATTGAATAATTATCAAAAAAGATAAGTCGCTTAAAAAATGTTCAGATTTCAAACCTAAATGTAATGATATACCATGAAAAGGCTATTCATATTACGAAAAACCGTGTGGTTCATGGAAACTACGATATCGAGTTATCTGAAACTAATATATTGAATTCAAGTCACTTATATGTAGAAGGTAAAAAACATTATTACTGAAATCTCTTAAGGCAATCTGTAGCTAAGTTGTGTGTGGAAATATATCTAATTTTCTCCTCGTAACAATTATTGTTCTAAATACTGACAACAGTGTAACTGCTGGTTTTTTTTTTCTATCTAACAGGAAATACTTAAAAGTCTCAAATTAATGTTTTTTCGTGTAATGTAATACAATTTGTCCCACTAATACTTCTTTGATTTTCAAATAGAATTACTTATCTCTCTCCGATAAAAACAACTTCCTTCAAATGATAAACTTACTCACTGGTGTACTCTTGTTGGTACTATTTTCTTTTCAATTGGAAAAAGCAGATAAGACTCGCTGAAACAATTGCAGGCTTAATAGAATACCAACGCTAAGCTATCTTGATATAAATTCTCCCTTGGATATCCTATCTCGAAACGTTATCCATTTCTAATTGAAAATAAAACAATGGAGGAAACGCTTTCTTTTCTAGTCATCGCGACTGGTATTATTTCTTTGCAATTTTTCCCAACAATAGGTTGTTTTCATTGATAACGGTTTAACAGTTTTAAATTAATAATAGTGCAAATTGCTATTGTTATGCATCACCCTATCCAAAGCTCAAAGGATATGCATCTATTGTTTTCGACATTTAATCTTCAATATGTTCTTTTCTGCTTTTACGTTATATGAAATTAATATGCTATAAAATAATTACACGCGTATCGCTTATTATTTAAAAAAAATTATTTGCCTTCAATTATCATGCAATATAGAAAATTCCATTTTATATATTGTTAAAATCAAATGAAGTAAGATATTTTACTAAACTACACAATATTTGTAATAATTTTTTTCTGATGCCATACCTAATATTTCTATTGATCGTTATATATTAAGCTACTCCATAGAAATCTGTCATTGACGTTATGGGGTTTGAGTTGGTTGTTTATTACGCAAAGATCCTAGGCATGCAAATTGATTTCACTCAGAATATCTCTATACTCAGATATAGTAGTATACGTGCATAACTGTGGAAGACGATTGGACTACCGTACACAATTTATAAAGATAATTGTCATGTACATATTAGGTATTCAGAAAAAAAGATGGTACTGAGGTTAATCATTTATATTATTCTTAGACCACTGATCATTATGATCAAAATAGTATACTGTAACTGTAACCATCTTGAAACTGACAAATACTGAAAAATAAATTTATTTCACTGGACATCATCTATGTATCAATATTCCATTGGATATTCGAGGCCGGCTCAGCTTCTTTAAAAATGTTTGAGAAGAAGTAGCTATAGGAACAATAGTTGATAAAAGAACAATTGCTTAAGCTGTGTTACTTAAAACTCTTTCCCTCCTGACGGCATCTGCAGTAGCCATGTAATTTTATGCTATTTTAACATGCTAAGCATGGACCATGACGGTTATTTCCGCTCTGAGCCGTGAATGTGTCAATGTATTTTTTATAGTAATTAAATACAATGTGTTATTGTAACTCTAAACAAAAGCAAAGCATCATCAAACTTGAGTTTCAGGAGGGAATGGATTAAACCAATCATGTATTTTTTTATTGTTTGTATATCATGAAGATATAATTTTAGGTTAAGTACCTTGTTCAGTTGAAAATTTATTCTTCTACAAAAATTTATAGGAGGGAGAAAAATGCATATTATTTACTATAAGCTTCTGAACCGTATTAAAAAAATTTATATAGTAGAGGAAAATTATTATTCCAGTTTCATTTATTATGCATATTTACCTGTACTATAATCTAGTCTCAATATAATTTTATTATTTAGTTTAATTTTTATGTGTAAAGATAAAATTCAGGCAGTAGATACAGGACAGAAAAACAAATACGAGTTTGTGGTTGTTAAAATGCTAAAAAAAACGCTTAAAGCGCCAATTTGCAAAACAGTAAGTATCATTAATCTCTCATGCCTTTTAAATAATAATGAAACGTCTTTTCTTCCATGCAAAATGTCTTTAATATTTCGATATGGAGCAATGCTATGAAATAGAGCAAGGATATATGAAGTCAATTTGGAGTATTTCTTGGCCAGCCACTCGAGAGATGTTACGAAGTGGCCAATTTTAGAGAGCAAATTTACCGAATAAAATTTGCGATTTAGAAACGACAGGAGGAAGTCGAGTGTCATTTTGCCACAAATTTGAGGATTATTGGATAAACTCTCCGGAAAAGAAATTTTGAACGTTTGTTATAACTTCTTTAATCTAAAGACTCCAAAAATAGTATGTGATATTAGGTAAATGTGTTGGAATATTCTTTGAGTGCAAATTAATAAAAGATTGTTGCATATATTACTATTAGCAACGAATTAATGAACAGTTTGAAGTAATTAAGTAATTATATTCAATGGAGATTTATATTCAAGATGAATAGTTAATTAAATGTTAGCAAGGTTGAACGTATTCATAATATATGATTTAGAATTAATGACTGGCGTTATTGAAATGTAAATATTTATTCTTCAAATTTAAAGGAGACCAAACAGTCAATTGAAGCTTTATGTTGATAATAATCTAGGTAGGTTATGATTTATTCTCCATATATAACAGTATAGCAATAATCTGTTAATATTGAACTATGGCAAAATTCTTTAAAATGATTTTGTTTCCTTTACTGATATAAACAGGCGTTAGTTACCACTAATATTCACCGTATAGGTTTTTTTTTGTATTGCTGATTCGTAATCAGCTTGTTTAATATTTATATAGTTTTGAAAAGGGCCATATATTTGTTGCCGTGAAAGCTGTTCTATGTATATTTTATGAGGTCTATCACATCTTACAACTATAAGTTCACATCTTATGCCTTATTCAAAAAGTTTGGAAAATGTCAGCGAGTTATCCAATCTCTGTTTAGGACATCTCGAGTCAACAATGAAGTTAAATTCTGCATTATCAAGTCTCAATGATCTTTGATGTGCTGCTAGCAAATCGTTATTATTTCAACCAATTTGAGGAACAAATTATAATTGCTACTTAAAAATGAAAATTGATAAAGAAATTTTACTTCATAAATAGCTGATTCTTGACGGTGTTCCAAATCCTGCTTCTTCACTTAATCATGTAAAACATCATTTTCATAAACTTTCCTATTCCATGTCCGTATATTTGATCCCGTCAAATTGTCCTGTATGTCTAAGACTGTTATTCTTCAAGCTAGTCAGCTACCTTTTAAAGGTCGATTTATAATATATCCTTCTTGGAAATATTCCAGTAATTACCAGATCCGATCCATCTCTCTAGGTTTTAGAATAGTGATAATATCAATGGAAGTGCAATTAGTTAAAAGTATTATCTAACATTTGCTGGTGAATGGTCTAAGTGTTTGGTATGAAAAATTGCAAGGGAATATATGAACTTTTGAAAAAAAAAATTTGTTATACTGTAGTGGTTTGAGCTAGTTACGACAAATTATCCTTTTCTGTACTTAAAAAAACTTTGTATCTTAAATATCGTTGATGAAATAACTATTTATATGATCTTAAATTTTTACTCCATATTATACTGAGGTGCTAATCTTAATTCTCTAAATATTCTATATGAAAATTCTTGATGTACGAATTTTTAAATAAAAAAAAACCTTAGATCACCATTATTGATATACTTATATTCATATAAATTTAAACTATAATTATTATTTTTCATTGAAAGTTCTCTGGACTAAAATCGCAAACCGTATTTACTTCACAATAAATAATCCACTTCCTGCTATTTCTTAAGTGAAGTTGACCGCAGGAGGTGATACCTGTATTAATTTGATTTTCGCTATTCAGTGACTGTGCGATTTGGAATTTTTCTATTTGGCGTTCACTAGTATAATTGTGGGTTTCGTAGGGTTGAATTCGATATTTTTGTTGATTAAATAATAGATTGTGCAGATGGGAGTTATTCTTTTATATTCAAATAATGTGAAGTGACTAGGGAAATAGTGAAATTTTGATTTAGGGTTCAGTTAAGGTTTTGTTTTGAAGTTGCGGAATTAAGATTCATAGTCTCACTTCAGTGTAATTTTGAATAGGGATTAAGGGTGTGAAATCCGGTAACTTTTCGCTGTAATTTAACTTTCGTTTTTTTTATTGAACTTTTTCCTTGGTAATAGAGGTATAATGGGGCTTATATAATGAAAATTAGTTCTCTTTAAATCGTACGTAAATTTTTTTTAGACTTATTTCACTGGTGACTGTTTTTTTATAATGTATTGTAAATTTGTGGCTGTTAGTGATAATTACTTAATGCAATTTATCTGAAGCATTATCTTCGAAACAGCAGTCAGCCAGCGTGAGTGTCCTAAGGTTTCTATGGTTTATTAGTTTTTTCTATTAATTAACTGCAGGTGTTTAATGCTGTTTCCATAAGTAACTTTTAATTCAATTTAAAGTATTAAGTCGCTGTATAATTATTTGACCTGTATTTACATTCTTGTTTCATTAATTAATAAAAATGCTACCTATTTCTAAATTAAATTGTGACATCTTTATATAGGTAGGTGTATTTTTTGACATTAATTTGTAAATTTTGGTGATTACCTAGTGTATAATTCTTCTATATCTGGGTCTTTACAGATCTTCTATTGACCTGCCAACACTAGATTTGTTTCAACGACTGTTTACGCCAGTCCATACGTACTGTTCTTTCGTACCAATTTCGCCAGCTCAGTTCTTCATGCACTCTGCCTGTTGGAGATTGCTGCGGTCTACCTACTGATCTAACTACTGAGTTTACCTACTGATCTAACTACTGAGTTTACCTACTGATCTAACTACTGAGTTTACCTACTGATCTAACTACTGAGTTTACCTACTGATCTAACTACTGAGTTTACCTACTGATCTAACTACTGAGTTTACCTACTGATCTAACTACTGAGTTTACCTACTGATCTAACTACTGTGGTGTCTCTAGACTGGTAACGTGAAGTCACTAGTAATTGGATCATTTAACCGCGTTATATTCTTTAATAGTCTATAATATTAGCATTCAATTTCCTATTTACTTTTCTAGATATTTCATAAATTTTTATAGGGTGTTTATTTATGTACTTGTTCATTTTTGTTACTATGTTTCTAAATAAAAATTGCGTGAATGTGTTTTGGTGTGTGAGAATAGTGTGATTGTGTGTACATAACGTTCAAATTATATATTTATAAATCAATTACATATAAATAAAAATAATTATCGTACTTTACTCAACCTTCATTGAACTTTCTTCATATATTAAATTGTAGGCATCTTTGCAATACTCGATATTAGACCTGGGACGACTGATATATTTATATGCTATCTTAGTTTTTTTTTTCATAAGTGGATCCTCTTCCTTTTCCCACAACATGAAATGGTGCCCAGACCAGGGATTTAATATTGCTTGTGTTGGCTGATGTGTATTTTTAATCCCCTGATTTACCTTTATATTTTGTGCATTATTAACTCTTTTTTTGCTTTTCTAGATTTTTATTGTATTGAATCCAGTTTATAATAATCTTTCTAAATGGCGATTAATAAGCCAGGTGCCGATTTATTTGATAACATTTCTCCTATAGGTGATCATGATTTATTAACCCTAAAGGTTCCCACTGCTAAAGTAACTAATACTGACGGTATCACCACCAGTAGTTTCAAAGATGTGACGCGAGATTATTTGCGAACAGCTTTTACTGGTGAACCCCAGGCTGGCGTGTATGTACCCCCACATTTCACAGGGAAACGCCACGCCGCGCTATCTACTATGCAAACGTCACCCGACATGTTTGCTGCTAAGGCCCATTCATTCTTGGTTAAGATATTTCAAATACGAAATGTACTTTCTTCCTTCGTAGATTCAAATGTAAGATCGAGATTTCTCAATGGAGAATTCATCAATCAATGCTCGCATAAGTATTTGCAGTCTTTGGATATTTTTAGCGAGATGACTGCGTTACCGAACAGGGAATCTATCGAAGCGGGTGCTGGTATTTTGACTAACATAGTTTTAGAAACGGATGGTGAACCCATGGATAATCAAAATCGGTATTTACCTGTACGTTTACCAAATAAAACATGGATGGTGTACCTTAACACTCTGTTATCTACTATGGAGAAGGTTTCTGTGGAAATAAACTACCAGAAGCGTAATTTTGCTGGGAAAACTGATGAATTATCTGTTAGGCCCAAGCATCAGTGTGGAAAATATGATGAGAATAAACCTCCCATAGATTCTTCCTGTTCTCCCAGGGAAAGTGCGTTTGAACAGCATGTGAAGCCAACAACTGAATTCCATAGAGGTAGAAAGTTGACAAAAGGGGAGGCTATGACACAACGTCGCTCAGATTCAAGCAAAAGCTCCTCAAGTAGCCAAGAACGGAAACCCTTCTACAGGAAATCAAAGAAACCAAGCTCAATTTTTTGTACTTCTTCTGATGACAATTTTCGAGATAGAACCTTCACAAGATCAGGGAAGTCAGCGGAACCTTTTGGTGATGCGTTTTTAAAGGCTTTACAGTCAGTTGGAAGACCAAAGGATATCGTGCCACCATCGGTTTTCAATCCAGCAAGTGGAGAATCCTTGGATAGATTTCTTGATGAATATGAGGCTTACTTTGAAGAAAGATATGCTGGAACGGAATTTCAGTGTTCCAAACATCTGAAATCTTATCTTGAAGGAACCATTCGTAAGGTATTTGATGCTGTCGATGGAGCCCACATCAGGTATTCAAAACTTAAGATGGAGCTTTTAGAATGGTACGAGTGCCAGCGCGTGGACAGCGTTTATAGATGTGAATCTAAATTCGAGAGAGCTCGAATGGAACCTGATGAGACTTTGATCATCTATGCCATGAGACTAGAACGAATCTCTACAAAGCTCTTCAGTTCCAAGAGAGAAAGAGAGCGTCAGCTGATGCGGAAGTTTTTCAAAACTGTGCCAAGGAAGTTCGCAGATGTACTGAAACGACATGACAGAGATTTACCAGCATCTGGAGCAATGTTAGACTGGTCTTACGTTAAGAAATTAGCCGTTGGTCATGATAACAAAGTTTCATTGCTTGAGCAACCCGATGATGATTTAGACACTCCAATTGATGTATTCTTTACTAGACCCTCAGAGTGGAGGAATAGAAACGAAGAAGTTGCAGCTAAGAGTAATATGAGGCCCTTCAACAAAGAAAATGGACAAAAGAATACCTTCTACAATAACTCACGACTGAGTCAAGCGCCACGAAGACTCATCTATAATTGTAACTGGTGTGGCAAAAGAGGCCACACAGAAGACAGGTGTTGGCTGAAATCAGGAAACTGTCTTGCATGTGGCGAACAACATCAGAAACAGGAGGATTGCCCTAAAAACGGGTCAACGTCTGAAAGCGATTTCAAGCCTTGCTGCTCTGTGTGTGGAGGAGATCATCTTGGAAGAGATTGCACCAAGACGTTAAACTAATGATCTCTGATTCAGTGGAGCTTGGATCAGAGACGTGTAGCGAAAGCTCCTCATCTGCAGAAGACTCTTCTACAAGTTCTGAATGCACCGCTCGTAAGGATGAAGAGATGGAATGTACTTCAGAAAATTCTGAACAATTGTGTGATCAGTCGAACCTAGAAAAGCAACAGTCGGAGATTGACGAGGGCGAAATTAATTTGGTAGGTAGGGATATCCATAGAATATTTTTACCCGTTTCAGTTGGCAATATAAAGACTGAAGGACTATTAGATACTGGCGCAACAAGAAGCATGGTACACTATGACTGGGTGATGAAGCATAATCTTCCAATCGTGCCTAGTGGGAGACAAACTATTCGTGCTTTTGGAGCCTCTAGTCTTGTAACTACTCATGGGACTGTGGTTATGGAGGTATGTTTTAGTGGTATTATGATGAAACCTTGTGAATTTTTGGTAGTTAAATCTCCTAAATCATCTGAAGTTAGTCTTATTTTTGCAGAAGATTTCATTGTTCAAAATCAACTTAAATTAATACCTAATCCTGGTTTAGTAACAAGAAAGGTTAGTGAAGGTCAAATAGCATTTTGGCCATTAAGTAGTGGTAGAGCTTTGGTAGATTTCCACAATATAGGCTGTCATGTAAATGCTGATGTTACCTTATTTCCAAATAGTACTTCACAAATATCTATTCTTTGTAATGAAATCAATCTTACGGTGCCAAAGGGTACTAACAGTGATTTATATGTGATAGAGAAAGCAGGAAATAAAAAGAGTGTGACTGTAGTTACTGGTGTCACTGATAGCATTGACAGTGTGATGATAACTAATAACTGTGATAAACTATGTAAACTAAATAAAGGTGATATCGTTGCCTGTGTTTCAAGTGTCGGTGACCCTCTCATTTTAAATCCTACGGGGGAGGTAGCTGTTACTGTATTGGATTCTCCGACAGATCATGTTCGTGATGATTGTCCCATAGAAAAAGCCGTTGATTTATCCCATTTATCAAATAATGAGCAGATGCAGGTCATGAAGATGCTGTTTGACGTAGAAGGGATTTTAAGTACCGGCGATTCTGATATGGGACTATTGAACCTTGATCCTCACCATATAGAACTCTTAGATTATTCTCCTATCTATCAGAAGCCAAGACGTTTCAATGAGCGAGTCAATAGGATGATTAATGAGCAATGTGATGAATTGGAGATGCTTGGAATCATTGAACCAAGCAAATCGCCTTGGTCATCTCCAGTTGTTCCGATCATGAAAAAGGATGGAACATTAAGGCTTTGCGTTGATTATCGCAAATTGAATATCGCAACAAAAGCTGATAGGCATCCCTTACCGAATTTGACGGATTCGGTGTACAGTCTACATGGAGTGAAATACTTCACTAGTTTGGATCTGGTCAGAGGCTACTACCAGCTGCCTTTAGACAAAGACTCGAAAGAGTTCACCGCCTTCTCAACCCCAACAGGACACTATCAATTTCTACGCCTTCCATTCGGAATGAAAAATGCACCTGCTGCATTTCAGCGTTCAATGCAAGAGGTGACCGCCATTTTTCCTAGGGACCAAGTGATCGTCTATATAGATGACGTGCTTATAATGAGCAAGACTTTCGAAGATCATCTTGCCTTAGTAAAAAAGGTCTTGTTCACACTCTACTCATACGGTATCAAGATAAAGCCTAGTAAATGCTTTTGGTTCAAGAGTGAGGTTGACTATCTCGGTCATATTGTTGGGTGTAACGGTGTGCGCAAGTCTCCGAAATTCATAACAAAAGTTCTTGAATTTCCAAAGCCCGAAACTGTGGGAGAGCTTCGCCAATTTCTTGGATTGGTGAACTTTCAACGGAAATTTGTTCCAAATTTTTCTATTGTACAAAAACCGTTGAGTGAACAAACTTCAGGATACAAGCGACGAAAACTAGTTTGGTCTTTGCCCATGAACGAGGCATTTGAACAATTGAAGAGTTTGATCGCTAAAGACGTATCCCTTGCTTATCCAGATTATGGAGTTGATGCAGAACCCCTACAACTATTTGTGGATGCTTCCGGTACAGGAGCGGGTGCTTGCTTGGCACAGGTACAGGATGGCGACCCTCGTATTATCGCATATGCCTCAACAACCTTCTCACGTGCAGAACAGTCTTATTCGACTGTAGAGAGAGAGTTAGCCGGTTTGCGATGGGCGGTTAAGAATCTTAGACCATTCTTACATGGGTCTAAAGTAGAGATCTTTACTGATCATCAGCCGCTGACCTATCTTCATAATATGCAAATTCTTGATAGCAGACTCGCCCGTACACTTGAAGATATCTCTGGTTTCGATTACAAGATTGTTTATCTACCTGGAAAGGATAATGTCGTAGCAGATCTTCTTTCTCGATTAGAACAGCCAATCGTACTTCCTGTGAAATTACCCCTTGTTGAAGACGATCAGTTGCCAGAAAATATTTTCGTATTGAAAATGATACCTGGTGGAGGAAATTCAATGTTTCAATCACTGCAGCTCTTGTCAGAACAAAACGATTTTAGGAGAGCCCCTTGCTTGGATCACTATGAGCTACGTCGAACTCTAGTTGAAGATCTTTTAAAACGTGAAAATAAGAATAATGTAACACTCAATAAAGATCAAAGAAAGCGCTTGAAGTTAATGGCTAGTCCGGGTCAGTTACCCTGTACTGATTTACTAGTGGTGTTTAGTAAACTTTTCAATTGTAAATTATTGGTTCACTTTGGCAAATATAATTCAATGTGGTTTGTTTCCCCAGATATTGATGATGTATCTGCAATCACTCTACACTTACAATGTCTTGCAGGAGTTCACTTCAATCCCGTTGCGGCAAAGTTGGCTTATCAGACACCTGAAGCGCCGATCATCCGTTCGAACGCATTAAAATGTGAGGGCCCTCAGCCAGATGAATCTAATGACGAGGTGGTAATAGAAGGACTGTTCGATTCTTGCGAGTCAACTTTTACCTCTGTTTATAGTTGGTGTAAGTTACACGAAAAATCTCATTTGGCAACTGTCTGCATGGATGTTCCCGGTCATAAGGTTTGTATCTTGTTGGATACAGGAGCCCAAATTAGTTGTGCAACTTACTCAGCAATGGAAAAGTGCAGTGGCAGCTTGGATGAAAGGAAACCGTTCAATATTGGAGGCCTTGGACCAAAGACAACCCCCATTCTCGGCTCCTCTGATATTAGATTTAGGATATTAGGTATGGAGAGATCAGTTACTTTCACTGTTTCAGTTGTTCCTGATGAATCTTTTCCAGCATGTATTATATTAGGAATAGACTTCATGAAAGAAGTTGACTTGTCCTTTGATTTTGGTGTACCTTCTTATACAATAGCACATAACTCTCCAATTGAGTTGAACGTTGTCGAATACATTGATGAAACTCACAATGCTCTTATGTTACAGAGGACTTCACTTGCTGAAGTCGCTGTTGTCCGTGTTGGTTCTCCAAGCAGCTGTCTGAGTTTCAGTACAAGTTTGAATGAAAATGGTGAAGTGACAGGGTTTTCATCAGTAATATCAGGAGACGAGGTCCATTACATGCAAAATGCTGATTCAGTTTTATTGGGACTTGTGAATCACATAAAATCAGGAAGGAGTTATTGGCCTAGTTACTTGATGAGATACAAGCGGTATTCTCACCAGTTAGCACTGATTGATGATGTACTAACATACAACTTCAACACGCATAAGTCATTCCTAATAACTCTTGAAGCGTTTGTGGAGGTCATGCTAGTTGTGCATTATAAAATGGCTCATGTTGGTCGTCAGAAGTTGATTGAACTTGTTGGACAGCATGTGTGGCATCCGGACATTTATAGAGTGGCTGGTGATATCACTTCCAGTTGTGAGATTTGTCAAGAAATGAAAATATCTCAAACTACTTCTCCACCAATGTTGAAGATACAGACACAGAGGCCGTTTGAGCTGCTAGCAATTGATCTATTAATGTTACCTCGCTGTGGACACTACATCGGTTGTTTGGTTGCAATCGACCATTACACAAAGTGGCTTGCTGTCACGCCAATCACTAACAAGACAGCATCTCATGTTTCGAAAGTTTTCGAGGAACGTATTCTGCCAGGATGTGTAGTGCCACCCGAAGCTATTTTGAGTGATAACGGTGGTGAGTTTAAGAGCAACTATTTCAACGATGTTTTTCAACAGTATAATATACGGCATATATACACTACAGCGTATAAGCCTAGCTCTAATGGTCTAGTAGAGAGAGCCAACAGAACGCTCATTGAACTTTTGCGTCTGGAATGTGTTAATGAAGACAAATGGATTGATAAACTAACAAAAGTTGTGTTAATACATAATAAGACGTATCAATCTGCCCTGAAGTGTTCACCATCTGAATTTATCTTGAAAACCAATCATTTGGTACGAGATGACCTTTTAGTTCCGACTGAGACTGTGCAAACGTGGAGCCAAGGAAATCCCTCTTTCTTCACCTATGATGTTGAACAAGAGGTACTCAGGAAGGTTGTACGAAAGGGTAATGAAGTATCGGATAAGTTTTGTGCTCGTTTTGAAGGCCCATACCGGGTGATGGTTGTTAATCAAAATGGTGTCACTTATCAGTTGCAACATTTAACTAAAGGGAATATCGTAAAGGCCCACCATACACAGTTAAGGAAATACGTCCGTCCTCCTCCTTATATACAGGAACATCCCTATTTCCAGAATTTGATATCTGAAAGTGATGACGAAGAACCAGACTCTGATTATTACCCTTATGTTTCTCGCTCATTAATTGGGAAATCACTTGGTGATTCTGCTGATTCCACTAATTCTGAAAGTGATTCATATATTGAATCTGCAAAATCTACTTGTACGCTGTGTGATTGTTCCTATAACGAGTGTTCTTCTATAACTAATTATACTCCTCCCTGTGGTTATGGAGATGATGATTGCATTGGTTCTGACCACGCCAACGTAGTGCAGAATAGAATATCTCTAGTGGACCTGATGGAATTTTCAGACGACTCTACAACCGGAAAATCTAGTTTGGTACCATCGGATCTTGAAGTCGATAGAGACCCTGTTGAGGATAAGGTTATCAATAATGAGGGTGAGACGGATAAGAGGGAGACAAGTGTATTGGATTTAGTGAGTAGTCTTCCGCCTATAAATGATTTTGATGACTGGGATATGATACTTCCTGAAGTCACAGAAATTTCCTCTAATTCCTTAGAAGCAGTTAAGAAACGTTGTATAGATTTATTGGATGCTTGTTTAAATGGTTTAAATTCGACTGGAAGTATACTTAAAATTGCTCTTAGTCTAAGTACTGAATTGTCCATGAATATGATAGATGATGATACTGTTGAAGTATCTGCCGTATTAGACAAAGTGAACGAGTTGGAGGCGTTGGTGTGTCAGCTTAATCGTAGTTTAAATGTTAATAAGAATTTGACTTACACTATTAATGAGGATGATGTTGAAGAGTCAGCTGTAGGTGATGAGATTAGACACAAGCCTAGAGTTGAGAGACTGAATCCAATCACAGTGATTAGCGACATGGACAGTGATTATGACGAGTATTGTGAGAAAGCAGGTGATGACACTATATGTCATTTGCCTCCAAGTTCATCTAATGGGATTGTAACCCGTTCACGAGGAACTGTTCAAAAGTTCCCTAATGTTCAATTACATACGCTAGAATATCGTAAAAGACAAACTAGACGTAATACTGAATGAATTAATATTTTTCTGTACTTAATTCGGATAATGTGCCTTCTTGGAGGGGAGGAATGTAGTGGTTTGAGCTAGTTACGACAAATTATCCTTTTCTGTACTTAAAAAAACTTTGTATCTTAAATATCGTTGATGAAATAACTATTTATATGATCTTAAATTTTTACTCCATATTATACTGAGGTGCTAATCTTAATTCTCTAAATATTCTATATGAAAATTCTTGATGTACGAATTTTTAAATAAAAAAAAACCTTAGATCACCATTATTGATATACTTATATTCATATAAATTTAAACTATAATTATTATTTTTCATTGAAAGTTCTCTGGACTAAAATCGCAAACCGTATTTACTTCACAATAAATATTCCACTTCCTGCTATTTCTTAAGTGAAGTTGACCGCAGGAGGTGATACCTGTATTAATTTGATTTTCGCTATTCAGTGACTGTGCGATTTGGAATTTTTCTATTTGGCGTTCACTAGTATAATTGTGGGTTTCGTAGGGTTGAATTCGATATTTTTGTTGATTAAATAATAGATTGTGCAGATGGGAGTTATTCTTTTATATTCAAATAATGTGAAGTGACTAGGGAAATGGTGCAATTTTGATTTAGGGTTCAGTTAAGGTTTTGTTTTGAAGTTGCGGAATTAAGATTCATAGTCTCACTTCAGTGTAATTTTGAATAGGGATTAAGGGTGTGAAATCCGGTAACTTTTCGCTGTAATTTAACTTTCGTTTTTTTTATTGAACTTTTTCCTTGGTAATAGAGGTATAATGGGGCTTATATAATGAAAATTAGTTCTCTTTAAATCGTACGTAAATTTTTTTTAGACTTATTTCACTGGTGACTGTTTTTTTATAATGTATTGTAAATTTGTGGCTGTTAGTGATAATTACTTAATGCAATTTATCTGAAGCATTATCTTCGAAACAGCAGTCAGCCAGCGTGAGTGTCCTAAGGTTTCTATGGTTTATTAGTTTTTTCTATTAATTAACTGCAGGTGTTTAATGCTGTTTCCATAAGTAACTTTTAATTCAATTTAAAGTATTAAGTCGCTGTATAATTATTTGACCTGTATTTACATTCTTGTTTCATTAATTAATAAAAATGCTACCTATTTCTAAATTAAATTGTGACATCTTTATATAGGTAGGTGTATTTTTTGACATTAATTTGTAAATTTTGGTGATTACCTAGTGTATAATTCTTCTATATCTGGGTCTTTACAGATCTTCTATTGACCTGCCAACACTAGATTTGTTTCAACGACTGTTTACGCCAGTCCATACGTACTGTTCTTTCGTACCAATTTCGCCAGCTCAGTTCTTCATGCACTCTGCCTGTTGGAGATTGCTGCGGTCTACCTACTGATCTAACTACTGAGTTTACCTACTGATCTAACTACTGAGTTTACCTACTGATCTAACTACTGAGTTTACCTACTGATCTAACTACTGAGTTTACCTACTGATCTAACTACTGAGTTTACCTACTGATCTAACTACTGAGTTTACCTACTGATCTAACTACTGAGTTTACCTACTGATCTAACTACTGAGTTTACCTACTGATCTAACTACTGTGGTGTCTCTAGACTGGTAACGTGAAGTCACTAGTAATTGGATCATTTAACCGCGTTATATTCTTTAATAGTCTATAATATTAGCATTCAATTTCCTATTTACTTTTCTAGATATTTCATAAATTTTTATAGGGTGTTTATTTATGTACTTGTTCATTTTTGTTACTATGTTTCTAAATAAAAATTGCGTGAATGTGTTTTGGTGTGTGAGAATAGTGTGATTGTGTGTACATAACGTTCAAATTATATATTTATAAATCAATTACATATAAATAAAAATAATTATCGTACTTTACTCAACCTTCATTGAACTTTCTTCATATATTAAATTGTAGGCATCTTTGCAATACTCGATATTAGACCTGGGACGACTGATATATTTATATGCTATCTTAGTTTTTTTTTTCATAAGTGGATCCTCTTCCTTTTCCCACAACAATACATACGGGGTTTATCTACATTTAAAAATGTAAACAATTTAATTCACCCTTCATTCCAGTTCGCTGCGAGAAAAACATTTATCTCCCACTTAGACCCCTAATTTACTCAAATTGTTAATTAGTTTTTTCAACCAATATCTATTGGCTTTTTTGGAAATTAGAGAATAATTTTTGTTAATTTTACATGAGGTTGAATAGCTATAAAATAATTGGTTAGTATTTCATCATTCTTCCAAGAATGAATTTGATTGAAGTGATTCAATGGTGTTTCTTTTCGTAATTTGTGTAGGAACTCTCATTATACAAAATGTTTTATTATGCTCTACAGAATTTTTTATGGGTGTGACTATTCTTCCGGTCTTCTGACTTCTCTTTATCAGTAACCATGGCAATCTATTTCTCCTTTAATTTGTGTCGCTCTTCAGCTTCCAATTAAGTTCGAACAACAGTATCACGTACCTTCAAAATGCTAAATGGTTTCTCATCTTATCGTTTGATAAGTTAGATGTAATATATAATCCACAATGCAATTTCAATTGCAAAATAGTGCAGCTTATGCCCATCTTACCCTAAATATTATGCCCATCTAACCCTAGAATATACAAAACACTTGACAGGGAGAGAGGGGTAATTATTTGCTAGACTTGTTTTGTTTCATTCACACTATAATTATTAAAGATCCTGTCAAACCTTCCATTAGTATTATTAGTTAGCATTTTTCTGATCATTGGTGATTAATTGATTATCATATTCTACTTTCTACTCTGTGATATAGATGACCTTCTCAGTCTTCTATGGACTCACCATAGTTTCCTGACAAATTATTTATTATCTCTGTTTATATTTCACGTGATGAGTTGATAATATTTAAGAATTATTTATATTTATATATTATTTACCATGTGGAAACTCATTTCAATAGGTTGACTTATAGGTTACTTTTCTTGTGTAACCTATACTATTATGACGATTTGACACACATAAATTGCTTGGTACACTGATTCAACTTATTTTTGTATCAAATAAAAATCAAAATACCGAAACACAAGCTCAATTTTATGTGTTTAAACTACTATTAAATATAATACCTCAATTTAACCTTAAATAGTTTACAAAGTCAAACCCGATTATTTGATTTACTAGAAAATTCAGATTTTTTTTCGAATTTAAAGCAACTCAAACCAATTACCTAAAGTGATAAGAAAATAATGGTATATAAAGATTAACTTTCAATAAATCTGAAACTTCTTAGATAAAAACCTCTCACTCACTAATTATGAAAAAACTCTTTCTCGACGTGAAATTTTGATTGACTTTCAGCGGAAAAGTTACAGACAATCACGGAATTTCTAAGAAAATTCAATTTTAATCTTATCTTTTAATTTTGCTTCCAATGTAAATTTTAAAGTTAAGGTGTTTGAAAATCCTAATGGAGCTCTAACAAGAGTTTGAATCTTTGCCAACAGTTAGATTGATCAAAAGTCCATAACTCTGAATTATTGTCAACCTCTTTTTCGTCTACATTATCTTCAGTCTCTACAAAGAATTGAGCTGAGTTAATTTCAAAACTGTACATTATTTCATTTACATTCAAAATTTATCATACTTATAAGCAATTAGTGTTATTATAAAACCAGTACATGCGATTTAGTACTTTAATATAGTATAGACACTGATAAAAGTTGTAATCATTATCTCTGGTACTGTTTTTAGATCAGTTTTATTAGTTGAATACATCCAAATATAATTTAACTATTTAAACCGAATATTGAAAAAAATATCATAATTTTCGTATACATATTAACTGTCGTATTATTATTCAGGTTTGACTTCTTTAATTGTTTTGTTAAATACTTATTATTTGAAATTGGTTCTAAATCTTTTTAAATTAGTACCAAAACATATACTGTATAAAGAGAATATGCCTGATAAGAGAAATTATTTCATTTCACCCCTATATTTACTTCATAATTTGGTGGTTTCCAATAGATGAATGAGTTGCTATAAATTTTGCAAATAAGAACACAGGTAAGCTTGTCAATTAGTTCTTAAGTCATATTTTTAAAACTAGATGTGCTTTTACCCTAATTGGACTGATAAAATTTGAGAGGATTCTTTGCACATTGATATTTAGGAAACCAACGGCTCGAATTATACGATTTTTTGTCAGTTAATAAATTTTATCATTATAATATACTGGGCGAAATTTTATTTAGCCAAGATTGAAGGAAACAGTGTCATCATATTGAAGATATTCGGTTTGTCGAGCTAAAACTCCTCAGTCAATCTTCTACGGGTTAATTAAAGTCATTAAAATTTCAATCTTACACATGCTTGCATAAATCAAATTATTCACACTAAAAGTGGATTCAAGTATTAAAATAGCTATTGGTGTGAGTTATGTGTTTAAAGTTATAGTAGCGTCAACGCAGGAATTGCTTCGCACTTAGTATACAAGTCCAATTATCTCTGAAACTATTACAGAAAGAGAAGATCTGTTAGATGCAAAAGAAAGAAGTAGTCACTTTTTTATGCATTCAAAACGGCTTAGCCCTATGACTGATGAGTTAATAGTTATTCAACTTTTTCTAAAAAAATACCCTAGCATACAGGGCAATAATCCCGCACCATTCAGGGCATTATCCCGCACTGAGGGCATTGTAGGTTAATTGCCTGCAACCTTTTAACTTGAACACTAATAGATCAATCCCAATTTGGATTACACCATCATAAAAAGCAGCTTCTTAACTCTTAGAACCAATGTTGAAAGTACCTAGTACAACACTTGGAAATAGCGTCATGTGTTTGAACAAGTAACACCTATGAAAGTTAGGAGGCTCAATATTGAGCCACCTGAAAATATAATATTGAGCCACCTGAAAATACTGAATTGCGCATAATTTACTATTACGAAAAAGTTATAAGTTAAACTATACTTTAAATGTGGCACAAACATAAGAAAATAGTTTAAGTTCATTCCTGTGAAGTCAGATTCACGTTACAGACAAGAGTTTATTTTATATTACGTTTTTTGTTGGTGCATAAATACTCCTGCATAATAAAAGTTTAGGCGGGCATCTTTTCGCACATACACTACACACTGTATCTACACTCCCTACACACTGTATGTATACACACTACACACTGTATGAATACACGCTACACAATTCTCTATGGTTATTATATCTTATCATGCTGAAAATTCAACATTTTATTGTACTGTAAAAGCGCTGGTTAATGCCCTGCATATTTTTATCATGATGGGCAAAACCCCGCACTACTTTAATTGTTGCCATGCAGTCAATTTTTGGCTGACCTGAAACAAAAAAGTAGGTGATATATTAAAGTACACTAAACAACCTATAATATATCACAAACGTGATCAAATTTGATTGAGAATTGTGGATTCTGCAGCAAATCTTGTAAAATTATCTGATTTTACGAATGCAAATGTTTGGTGCCTAATTTATAGTGTCCTATTTAAAAAATATTTTAAAATACTTACCGAAACCTAACATTGATGATATTATTTGTCTTAAGGGTTGAAAATCTGCTCTTTCCAATATCGTAAACAAAAATTTTAATTTCCAAATAGTTATGGAGATAAGGGGGGTGCGGGGTAATGCCCGCACATTTCAGGTGCGGGGGAATTACCTGCGTTGACGCTATATCCTATAAATAATGTGAAATTAATAATGATACCTTGTAGTGAATTACAAATCAATATTTTTATATCTGAGACTCTAGCTATTAAAAATTCTGAATTTGAAAAAATGAGCTTTCTTAATTTAAAAATGAAAACTGTGTCATTTCGACACACAAAATTGTGTATGCAAGGAAATAAGATTTTCTCCCCAATATATGACAATATCTTCGTGACACACTTAATCTAAAATGTGCCATCTGTATGGACACGCATAATTCTAGTTCTATTTTTACACTGAAAATGGCACACCAATGTATGTATAATAAATCGGGTGCAACGAGATTGAGTTTGATCCTCAGGGGTGAAGAAAATGGGGTTACATCTTGGAATCGCATTAGGCAGAATCAGTGAACACTAAAAAAATAAATTTCTTGGGAGCAGTCGGTATTCAGCACTATTATACCGTTTGTTTTTCTATAATATGAACTAGTATTACTTCATGTGAAATTTATCTATTTTCTTAGCATGATATCAGTATTTAATAAATTAATGAAGTGAAGAGCGAATGATATACGACGAAGAAAGTTAGCATCCATTTATTTTTCTAGAGCTGTCGAATAAATAAATTTTCAATATCAATATCCTAATTTTGACTAATTTTAAACAAAATAAATAGAAATAAGAAATATTTTGGATGCCCAAATAAATAAAGTCACCTAAAGTATTAACAAATGGTAAAGAAAAAAAATCATAGAAAATAATAAGTTAATAACCCAAAATAGCTAAATTGAATGAACTCGCTTGTTCATTGAGCGATGGCGACTGTTTATGAATTATATAAATTCCAATAAACGAATATCACACTGGTTTGAAGTTTGCAAAATTTGAAATTTTCTTCCTTAATTGGGCGATTATAAAAGAAAGATTGATTAAGAATTGAACTAGGGTCGGACTGGGTATCACTGCGCCCAATCCCGCAATCTCTGTATTTACTCAAAAACTAAAGGTACTAGAGAAACTCTTTTCATCGTGATGAAATTGTTATGAATGAGGATGGTTCTCAACCATTTTCGAAATAATATCTAAATAAAAAAAATAAAATACTTATTGGCCATTTTTTGTGCGTAATTTTTAGTGAGTGCATCAGGGTATCACTGCGCACATGAAGGGGTATTACTGCGCATTGCATAAATACAGCACTTCACTTCCCCACCTAAATACCTCCTGTCCCCATTTTAATGCCCCTCCTCCGCCCTATCTAAACTCCCTTCTGTTCCCATATAAATCTCCCTCTCCTCCCTTTTTATAATACCCCTCTCTTCCCATCTAAATGCCCCTTTTCTTCATCAACTTCACCCTCTCCCACATCTAAATCCTCCTCTCCCTCATCCAAACGTCTGTATTCCCCTCTCTACATGTCCTCTCTCCAATCTAACTGTCCCTTATCTTTTAAACACTTATTTAATGAATCTGCAACAAATTTAACATTTAAATTTTACGCTACTTGTTAACTACTTATATCAAGTAATATAATACGATCGTACCATTATTGTTAATCAATATTTAATTCGGAAACCTCTCGCCCCCCCCCCCCTCCCACCCCTCTAAATACCCCCTCTCGCTATTTTAATATCTCCATATCAAGTTGCATAGCTACTACGATCGTAAGTTTATTGTTAATCAAATTTATAATTGAATAACACCTCATTTAATATTTATGCCTTTATTAAGAGCTAAAAACTCATAATTTTTATATTCATTCACATACAAATATGGTTATTAATGATGCGCAGTGATACCCCTCTATCTCTAAATTATATGGGGTATCACTGCGCACGGTTGTGGCAGGAAAACCGTTAAAACTGAGAAGTTGAAAATTTGACATAATCTAATTGTTATTACTTATTGCTTGTGCAAACATGTTAAAACAATATGAATCTATAATTCTTAGTAGTAGAGTTATTAGAGAGTTTGCGGGATTTAAAAATAACAAGCGCAAACTTTTTTCAGATCGTTCTGAGAGCACTACATACATCGTGACTTAACTCTAGAAATACAAATAGGATAATGGTGCTTCATGATGTTCATGGGAGAAAAAAAGATGCTTGAAATGATGGTGCAATCAGATTTAGGCTAAAACAAGTAGTTTTTAAATTATAAGGGGTGCGGAGTGATACCCAATGAAAAGGGTATGCGCAGTGATTCCCCGTCAGACCCTATATGGCGGAGAGCAATAAGGATTATTAGTTCAAAAGGATATTCCCTTATGCTGAGAAATTCTCACCTCGTGCACTCAAATTTCCCTACATTGTGGCACAAAAACTCATAGAAAATAATAATTTTAGACAATATATAAAATTCATCGCACTGATACACTTTCCATCTCTTGAAACACATAAGTATATCAAAATTATAATAGATTCACTTAAGTGTCACGATTTTTTGATAATATTTATTTGTTAATTAAACGGTATAGCAAAATTTTTGTAAGCGTATGTATATAATGTATAAAAACATTCAATCAATAATTTCTTACAAATTGAAATGAGAAAAGGTTTTATGTTGTTCATGATAAGCACCATAATTTCTATATTAGTTTGCGCTAATTCATAATACCAATTCATCTACAGGGTGCGGAGAAAGAACCCGATCAAATTTTATTTTATAAATTAAAGAGGTTATTTATTTACTAAATTTATCCATATATATCTCATTCTCTTCCTATAATCATATACTTTAATGTTCCAGGTCTAAATTTTGAAAAAATTTCATTGTCTTTTGTAAAAATGAGTCAACGTGAGGCTATTATTCAGCTACACTGCGCGGGGAAGACAAGCCCAGAGATTGTTAAGCTGTTAAAAGCACCAAAATCGACTGTTAGGGATGCTGTTAAACGCTACCAAAAACTGGAGACATCAGGTGAACGACCCAGGTGTGGACGACCTCGCACTGCACTTACTCCAACCAAAATCAAAGCCATTAGGAAGCGGATAGGGAGGAACCCAAGCGAAGCACGAGAGAGATGGCTAAGAGTATGGATATCGGCGAAAAAAGTGTGAGAACCATCGTTAAAGAAGACCTCAAGTTGTCCACTTCAAAATGACCAACATGCAACAGCTCACGGACTTGCAGAAATAGAAGAGGCTGGACGGATCAAATATTCTTTTGAATGCGATGAAAGATGGCACGCAGGCTGGTGAGATCTTCTTTTCGGATGAGAAAATGTTCACTGTGGAGGCCAAATTCAACTCCCAGAACGACAGAATTTTGGCAAAAGTGCTGACAGTATCCCTCCATCCGTAAAGACTGCTTTCCGTCGCCAAAAGCCTGCCTCTGTGATGGTTTGGGCTCCCATCTCTGAGAGTGGGAGATCTCCTCTCATTTTCGTCAAAGAAAGCGCTAAAGTTAACGCAATGTCGTATATCGAGGATATTTTGACTCCAGAGCAAGTCGAAATGAAGAAGCACTTCAAGGAAAGGCCTTTTACCTTTCAACAGGACGGTGCGCCCTTGCACACAGCGAACAAAACTCAGGATTGGTGTGAGCGTCACTTTCCTGCGTTTTGGAGGAAGGAATTGTGGCTTCCTTCATCTTCGGACCTGAACCCTCTGGACTTTTGTGTGTGGTCCATCTTGGAAAAAGAAGCGTGCGCTACAGCTCATGATAGTGCGGGAACTCTGAAGAAGTCCCTCGAGTGACAATGGACCAAAATTCCCCAAGAAACGTTCCGTGCCGCAGTAAAGAGCTTCAGAGTTTGACTCGAGAGAGTAATCGCCGCCAATGGTGGTCATATTGAAAAATAATTGGTAGAACTGTTAAATGGGTTTATTGAGATATTGTGTGATAAGTTTTGTTTTATTTCATCCATCACAACTCATTAAATTAATATTTTTATATGATCGGGGACGTTCTCCACACCCTGTATAAGTATATCTATGTATTGTAATAATTAGAAAATAAACAGTAATGATTATAAGAAAATGTCATAAACAGGAACTTATAAGAAAAATGACAAATATTATGGGATATAGAGTTCCTGTTAATTACCATGCTGTGAATTTTTTTATTGTATATTATATAATATTGTACCAAATATGTAATTTTTGGCGGTCAATAAAACATATTTCTGCATAATTTGTATATAATGTTATTGCAGATTGCACAATGCACAATCGAAGGAATTTCTAAAATTTTAATGGAACGTTGGTATTATAATATTATCCTATATGAATGTTGCTGCTACAAAATCTGTTATGGCACAATATAATAGATTAGTTTTTAAATGCAAATCAGACAACGAAACGAAGTTATTTTGACTTATTAACGATAACAATTTTTAATAGAAGTTGGACACAAAAAAACCGCTGTTTCAATTCGATTGATTAGGTACGTATATTTTTTTAAATAATCTCTAAATTTTACATCAAGAATTATCTATAAGAAAGATTAAATATAGACTTAATAAAAAAATTCACGATTTAATTTGTATTGGGTTGACTTAGAAAAATATTCTCATTTTTTCAAACATCTATACAACTCAATAAATTGCATTCAACGGAAAATTAGAATATGTAAATACTTCATGACTAGAAATTAGTATTTGTGATTAGTATTAAACAACTAAATTGTGACCATATTTTTCTTTGCCTTAAATATAAGAGGAGTGATTCTATAAACAGAAAAACTCCTGAGTTAGGAAGCAGTGAGTTTTAAAGCACCTGAATTATGAAAAGCACCTGAATTATGAAATGCACCTGAATTATGAAATGCACCTGAATTATGAAAAGCACCTGAATTATGAAAAGCACCTGAATTATGAAAAGCACCTGAATTATGAAATGCACCTGAATTATGAAATGCACCTGAATTATGAAATGCACCTGAATTATGAAATGCACCTGAATTATGAAATGCACCTGAATTATGAAATGCACCTGAATTATGAAAAGCACCTGAATTATGAAATGCACCTGAATTATGAAATGCACCTGAATTATGAAAAGCACCTGAATTATGAAAAGCACCTGAATTATGAAAAGCACCTGAATTATGAAATGCACCTGAATTATGAAATGCACCTGAATTATGAAATGCACCTGAATTATGAAATGCACCTGAATTATGAAATGCACCTGAATTATGAAATGCACCTGAATTATGAAATGCACCTGAATTATGAAATGCACCTGAATTATGAAATGCACCTGAATTATGAAATATTTCCTATGTATAAATTATAGAAAACGATATACGTCCTGAATTTCGTCCTCTGTTATCCATCAAAGAGCATAATTTTCCCCCAAGATATTAAACATAGAAAAGCATCAGTGTCCCTGAGTTATGAAGGAACCAATACTTCATAACTCAGGAGTTTCACTGTAATTAAGTATAGGTTCATTTCCATTCATTCCTTTTATTGGTAGCGTGGGCTTTTCATTACTGCCAAGCGGCAATTTAATTACGTGGGTTACGATTTTCCCAAGAGAAGAGAATCAATTCGTTTAATTTACTGTTCACGTTACTTGAATCATCAAATTTTACCTTTCATTAATTTGAATCAAAATTTATTATCGTACGAAAGGAACAGGGATAAAAGAAACACATATATAATTTAAATGTACAAGATGAACACTTTAGTGGATGCTCTGTCGAAGTTTGTCCTACTGAATAAGTTATTATACTGTCTGACCGTGAAATGAAGTGATGTAAATTTGGTGAGTTGTCCGTGTAATATTAAATAGTTTCTCCCTAAAAACTAGATTGCCAAGCTATACCTCTTCCTTTCTGGGTTATTCTTTTATATAATGAATGGCAATAATATGTACCGTTCAAAATGGATTGGCATCTAAATTCGGAATGTATAATCGCGAAGGTCTTAATAATTATAGTTCTATATTCTATATGATCAATCCTATCAACAGTAAACGATTCAAATTCGATTATAAAATTCATAGAACTAGAAACAGATAGGAAATTAGGGAATTTTGATGAATATTAAATACTGAGGGAGCATTTACCTAAAAAAGCAATTAATCGATGATTTACCTATGGAGGACCTTAACTTACAACATGGCTCAAAATATAGAGGTATGTTGGAGAATATATATATTAATTTATCTATTTTTACTGTATAAGCTATTATGTATTTCGATAATTCTATACCTAAATATTTTTTCATAATAATCATTTATCATAAATAAAAAATTAACACGAAAACATATAAAATATATCACAATATATCACACCAGTTCAGGTGTGATATATCAGTTATATCAGGACACAATATCACCAGTTCATTTCTCAAAGATATAACATAAAATTTATGCCAAAAAGATTTGCAAATCTCAGAAAATCGAGAAATATAAGAGCTCATAAATAACATATTCAATTTTCGCCTTGCATTGCTATTCGCATTCAAGATAATAAAGATGTGTTCGAGTATGAAGACTGCGGCAAAAACAATTGAATTTTGGAACACAAAGATATCAAATATGCATGAACAAGAGAGAGTGTTTTTAAAATGGTTTTACACGTCAGTCCTTAGAATGCAGAATTACTGTGACGAGAGTAGTTCCAGCTTTTGAATGAGATCCATGGTATTTAATTATAAACAACATAGCAACGCACTACTTGGAAAATGAACGGTAAATTAGGCCATTAACCAAACTGTACTTTTAAAATGTATGATTAACAACTTTCCTGATATATGATAATCCCAATCAATTGCACTGTATTAAAGAGAATATCTCAGTAATCAAACACCTTATATTCGAGTACAGAGATGTTCACTTAAATATAGTGCAATTGATTCCTTAAATATTTATTTTTATCCAATGGTTTACCTCTTTGTAGCGTAACACAATAATCAATTATTTGTTATTTGCGTAATGCGCAATGAATATTGAGCAAAGAATTTCCATTACAGCAAATGCACGAAAATTTCTTAATCATTATATACAATATAAATGAGATACAAAGACTCAATATATCCTTTTCATCATTCGGCGTGTAATTGTTCTTATAATTATCATTGTGTTCGCAGCACAAAATATTGCACGACTCTTTTGTTGAATGAAGAAAACACAAGGAAATACATTGATGAATGTTATTCAGACAATGCAAATTGGTTCTACGTATAGTAATCCTCCATTTTGATAGATTTCTCATATAGTTTTATTTTATCAAATAGATATATCACATTGGTGAGAAAAACTGTACATTTACCATGTGGCAACACTGTGTTCTTACAATTGTTATACCTGTATTCAGTATTAATCTTTTCCAGTCTTGCCCTCTGTTTTGGCATTTATCATATATATCATCTGTTTTAACCTTTGTAATTAATTAATTAACCCGAAAAATTGAATATTTTGAAAATCATAAATATAATTGCTTCTTAACGAATTAGTATCATAGAATCTATATTAAGCATCTCAAAATTTAAAAAATTAAACAGAATAGAAATAAGAAAGCTTCTCCTGACACTTATGCAGACATATATATGTAGTTAATAACAAAGAATGTGATCTTTGTGTGCCTAATAGCCCTATGAGTTTTATTGGTGATTTTCGTTTCTAAGATTTAGAATGAATGTAATATCCCCAAGTGGATATTTACAAGTGCTAATTTATATATTATGATGAAAGAAGCCGTGTCAGTCAGTCAGTCCGTCACAAAATTATTAAAAGCTAACCCAAACCTGTTCGTTGATTTCCAATTTCCATGGAGTTTCCAGGCATACAGCTATGTTAGTAAATATTTATGCACTGATCCTTTCCTTCTTACAATGCAATTCTCTTTTGATTTCAATAACATGCATGATCAAAAATACTTTATGGCAAATTAGATTCCATTTGAAATGTTTTTAATGTTATCAAATGATAGAAACTGTGATTTTATTATGTAACATAGTAACTGTTTTAGTAATGGTTTTGATTTTTAATGGTTTCATTCAATCACAGTCATCACCATATTACCATGGTAACTGTTTGAAAACCAATTTAATAATTTTGACCAGTTACCTTCGCAAATTTGCAGAAGGTCATATTTTACTCGGCATTTATTTATTTATCATATTGTTATTCGCATAACTAAGAAAGTGTTTAACAAAAGTGGTTGGTCAATATCCAGTGACCTTCTGGTAGAATTTCGGGAGAGACCCGGTCAAAGGTCAAGGTCATGGTCATTTATAACTCAAAAAGTATTGTACCATACTGCATGTTACTTGGCGGGACGATTGGTCAATATAGAGAAATCATTTATTTAAATTTTGGGAGCGATAGGGTTGAAGGTCAAAGATCAAGGTCAAAGCCATTTATAACTCAATAACTCAAACAAATTCAACCAAATTGTTTGAAATTTGATGGGACGAATGGTCAATATCCAGGAACCATCTGGTAGAATTTTGGGAGCGATCTGGTCAAAGGTCAAGGTCATTTTTAACTTAATAACTCAAAAAGTATTGTACCATATTGCATGAAACTTGGTGAGACGATTGGTCATTATCCAGTTACCAGTTTATCAGATTTTGGGAGAGAACAGGTCAAACTGGCGGCAAAGGTATGAGCTCTACCGAGTGCACATATTCTAGTTCATACCTATTTTTATGTTACTTTATTATCATATTTATCATGAAGGAAAATGTGTTTTAGAAACTGGGAACCACTACAAAAATTTAACCACTATATAATTTTCTAGTTGCAGGCAATTGTCTCAAAAACATTTTATAATATTACTATATAAAATGTTCTGACTTTCTCACCTATACAGTTATTGAGTTAACATTCAATTAATAATCATTGTTGCACATTTTATCTGTTGCTAATATACTCATAAATGCATTTGATTTCAGGGTATATTTGAAATCTATTTTGACTTAAAAAATTTAGTAGGCTAATTCCATAACGTACTCCATATGTAAAAAAATAAGACCAATTGAATGATACATGTGTTAAATACATGATATTATTACAGCAATATATTTTGTATATGGATGAAACATATGTCTTTAAGTATAATTTAATTGATTATAAAAACATTCTTGTGTTCGATACTAACTACATCTTCCCAAAGAATATATAAGAATATTATCAAAAACTTCTTGTTAAACAGCTTGAAATTGCATCATTTCATTTTTATTAAATTTTGAGAATTACATAACATCTGCAATAACCATCAAAGAAATTCTCTGATTTTGATTTCACATTTCATTTTTCCAATTGGTGCTATTATGTTATTACATTGATATGATGAATGAGTCAATAATGAAGCCATGTTCTTGATCTTCGAAGTCCCTCAACTTTGGAATTTCTCAAAATTGATAACGATTTTCTCTTCGAATGATTGACTCGAGGAAGAAAAGTAATCAGATTATATCAATCAGGATAATTGTTCGACCACCAGTTCAATTTAATTTGATGTGTAGTTAATTTCGTTTCAAGAAATTGTTTGACAATATAGTAAGACTTATGAGATTATTATATTGATCACGAACTTATGTCATTTATCATACATAAAATAACTTTTGATTTCACATGAAGATAATAGTGAGACAGTCTGTTTTTGGCTTCAATATTTCTCAATTATGTTTTACTAATATAATGCGAATTGTTTCGAATAGTCACAATTTGAAAGATTATTATTTTCACTGCACACGATTTTTGAAATACCTAAATAGAAAAATAAGGAGAATATTTCTTATATAACTATTCAAGGATATTCAATTTTATTTTAAAAAATGTACACAGTAACAACCAATGCAAGTCTTCATACAAACAAATATATATTATAAATAATTAAATAATATCTGTATTACTCCTGATAGTATCTGATAATATATTTCTAAAACGCATGAGTAATAGCAATCGAAAGTAAGAGAATTAAACACAAAAATACCAAGAGCTGTTGCTATAGTCGCATGAGAAAATCAAACTCATTTGAACGCTGAAGTTGTTCCAACGACTTCGTACGTATTCTGACGACCGAATCGCTGCCACTGTAACCACTCCCATTGGAAAGTATGAATTTGATTTTCATCCAATTTCATCAGAAGTCATCAGTGCGAAAAATCGCTTGAAAACACATCCATAGTAACCGTACCCTAATATTTGTTTGCAAACTTATTATTTTTGAAGGCATGTGAATGAAATGTTTTCTGTTGAGGCATCACAAATGCTGCATAAAGAGGATCAACGTTAATTAAACATGGAAATGGTGTCGGGGGATTGTTTTCCCCAATGAAGAGTAGATTTCAAGATTATATTAAGTACTGGAAAACTGTGGTTGAATATAGGTTTTAAAATTTAAATTTAAAAAAAAAATGTGGATTCTAGTTCAAATACCAAAACCTCTAAGAAACTGAACAAAAAAATTGGTTTGAAAATTTAGATAAAGAACAATATTCCATTTTGACTAAACAGATATCAGTCATATTAAAAAAAAAACATTATCTACCAAATCATCAATTTGCGTTAATATGTTTAAAGTATATATATTAAAATCATTCAAACCATTATCGCTGAAATCACTCGAGTTCAAATTACTGATAATGCATTTGCCTTTTATCACTTCAGCTCTTCGTTTGATGGTAGTGTTTAATAATACAGAGTGTCGAGCAATAACAGGTTCAGAGTGAAGATAAACACTTCATTGATTGAATCAATATTTGCAAATTAGCATCGAAATGTGTTGCTTTTAAATACGAATGTTTTATATTTCATTGGAATAAAGCATAAGCACTCACAATTATTGCTAGTGTCTGCAGATTAAACTGGAAATTATGTGATAACATGTTATTATACAGTTCAATTATTAACCTTTTTTGAATATAATTTCAATATTCGGATTACATGTCACACAACTGCCATATATTACTGTTACTAGAAGACAATTTGGACTCGACAATTGGGCCCACCGACAATTGGGCCTAGGACAATTGTGCCCGAAGACAATTGGATCCACGACAATTGGGCCCCAATTAATATTATTTGCCCATTTTTTTCAGAGTTTACTGTATTAACTTAATTAAAGACCATTGCTACTGTAATAAATAGAGTTGTGACAATATGCGTTTAGTGTAAAAAAATATTCTTAATATTAAAATAAATTCTCGTTATGAAAAATATATATTTCTAGTAGAACATATTCTTTTCATGAATAAATACTATTGTTCTTTTAAACTACTATAATTTTTTGTTCTGAGATAGGTCATGTAAGCAACAAATTTCCTATATGCAGTACCTCTATGAGTCTATATTGAAATTCTGTAAAGTGAATGAGTTAGGATATGTAGCCAATAGAAAATAAAAATGTGGGTATGTAAAGAAGGCCGTGGCCCACCAAGACATGCTTAAATTATTGGAACATACAAATCGAATTGAAGTTATTGTGAATTTGTTAAATCCTGTTCAGTGTTCAATATATGTAGATAAATTATTGTTACAAAATGTATTCTTATAATCTCATTTTATCCCTACAACTGTTCAATTTTCCCTAATTCAATGTAACGAAAATCTTCAAAATTTACACATTTTTTTAAGTAAATATTAGTATAACAACTTTGTCAGACGATGTACACTACACTTTGGATCCACATGACATGATTCAAGTTAATACGACTTATTTAAATACTTCAATGTTTTTCATTACACCGATACATGAAATTAGTATCCAAATGTGATTTGGATACTAATATAATATAATATACCTTATCAAGTGTATCAATCAAATTCAAAAATTATAAACATATTTTTAGAGAATATAAAGCATATTTCAAAGATAATATTGTAACTACCCTAGTAACTACACTTCTTTATTGTGTCTTCTGCCCAATTTTTTTCTGGGCTCAATTGTTTTAGGGCCTAATAATTGTCGAGGGTCCAATTGTCTGGGGCTCAATTGTCTTGGGCCTAATTGTCGGTGGGCCCAATTGTCCTGGGTTCAACCGTCGGTGTACCCTAGATATTATATATATTTATATATTGATTTTGAGTGAATATCAGTGCGCATTATAACCTTAGCCCTTCAGTGATTAAATTTAATGTGAAGTACAATAATCTTTAAAGCTAGAAATTTATTATTCTGTGTCTCTTATGGTCCGGGATGAAGAGACATAACAAATATAATTGCCGGTAGATTTAGAATTGAAGCGATGACAAATTAAAATCATTTTATTTCTTATTAAACTCACTTAGCCAAATGAATAAACAAATGGGAGACAAAAAGGTATAAAACTATATTTATGCAAAACTTTCTTCTCGAACATTTCTGAATAAAAGAATAGTACAAACACAAGATTTACAGGTTAATATTTATAATGCATTGTATTATTTAAAATTGTGTACGTATAATACTCCATTGTCATATATATGGGTAGAAAATACTTCACATTAAATTTATGAATACAATGCGCTTTAAAATTTGAACACTACAATAATTACAATATCTTTTATTGGAGTTTTCCAGGTAACAGTGGCCCGTTTGGCAGTTTACCGTACACTGTTAGATATAATTAATAAGGAGTTAAGTGGACTGCTCAGCCAGGTGTTAGGTTCAACTAACTGTCTATGACTAACCCACTGAGAAAAATGAAAAAAAAATAGCCGCTAACAAATAAAAAAACTGGTAAAAACAAGGAGAGGAGCTTAGGTTCTATTATTGAAAATCTCAAACCAATTTATCGTGGCTTTGGACGTGGTAATGCAGTGACTCTTATAGTCAACTTTACTACTTAATATACGGGGATGGGTTCGGCGTGAAGTGTTTGACCAGCATTCAACAGTGAACGGACAGAATGCCTACGGACAAAGCGTCTACGGTCAAAATTCCATCGGATAAAACACCTAAGGGACCAAATGCATAACGGACAAAATGCATAACTGACAAAATGCCTAACAGATAAAACACCTAAAGGACAAAATGTCTAACTAACAGAATTCTTAACGGACAAAATGCCTAACAGATAAAACACCTAAAGGACAAAATGCCTAACAACTAACAGAATACTTAACGGACAACATGCCTCATATATTTTAATAAGCGTAACAAAATGGAAACAAGTTTTGTCTTACTGAGAGTATATTAAATCATTGCTTAATTTAATATTAACATTTGTAACTCGGCGTACTTAGTGTATACATTTTTATTTCACTGTTTTGTGGTTCCTTGAGTTCATTTTCATTTCGGTTTCTGCAATATTGCCAGAGTGCGCTGGGTCGACACTGTTACCTGTGATATCAGAGTAGTCGACCTAGTGCATGGAGCTTAGTTTTACTTCCCCCCTCTTCCATGATGTCTTCTTTCTATTTTCTTGATGGAAAAAGTCATTGAAAATAGGATGCGAGAGTATACTGTAAAACCATTAGATATTAGTAAAAATATATTACCATTGATTCCGCAGCAAATCTTGACTCACTATAGCTTATATAGTAGATTACTACCATCTTGACTCAGGTGACATTTAACTTTCCCACTATAAATTCACAGTTCTAATTTAGTCTTATGAAATTTTTCGATAGGATTCTTCTGACAGTGTTCCAAAGGATTCTTCTGACAGTGTTCCAAAGGAGTTTTCAGAGAATGTTCCAAAAGAATCTTCAGAAGTTGTTTCAAAGGAGTCTTCATAGAATGTTCCAAAGGAGTCTTCAGATAATGTTCCTAAGGAACCTTCAAGTAATGTTCCAAAGGAGTCTTCATGGAATGTTCCAATGAAGTCTTCATGGAATGTTCCAATGGAGTCTTCAAGGAATGTTCCAATGGAGTTTTCAAGGAATGTTCCAATGGAGTCTTCAAGGAATGTTCCAATGGAGTCTTCAAGGAATGTTCCAATGGAGTCTTCGGGGAATGTTCCAATGGAGTCTTCGAGGAATGTTCCAATGGAGTCTTCGAGGAATGTTCCAATGGAGTCTTCGGGGAATGTTCCAATGGAGTCTTCGGGGAATGTTCCAATAGAGTCTTCAAGGGAATGTTCCAATGGAGTCTTCGGGGAATGTTCCAATTGAGTCTTCGGGGAATGTTCCAATGGAGTCTTCAGGGAATGTTCCAATGGAGTCTTCAGGGAATGTTCCAATGGAGTCTTCGGGGAATGTTCCAATAGAGTCTTCAGGGAATGTTCCAAAGGGAATATTTTTGAAGATTCCATTGGAATATTCCTGGAATGTGTCAGAAAAGGAACATTCAGGGGACATTCCAGTGGAACATTCAGGGAACGTTCCAATGGAACATTCCTGGAATCTTCTGGGAAGGTTTAATGTTACCTGGGATAAAGCTCCTTTCTCAAAAAATACTATTGTTTCTTTTATAAATTGTAACTAAGACGGAAATGTATATTATTTACACAGGATTTACATAAATTAAAAAAAAAATATCTTATAATGTTCAATGAGAAGGTATATTACAGTATTATTTAT
Source organism: Caprella mutica (assembly GCA_947561585.1). NCBI lineage: Eukaryota > Metazoa > Arthropoda > Malacostraca > Amphipoda > Caprellidae > Caprella > Caprella mutica. The sequence continues at coordinate 54,343 of CANNZV010003456.1, forward strand.
ACTGTTCTTTATTTACCAATAATGATTTCATTACAGATTTCACTTCAATATTTTCTATTCGGCCCTTATACTTATATATGGACTTTATTATTTAATTCTCTTTCCAATATTTTTTTACGTCATTATTTTACTATTTCATTTTCTATATTCATATATTTTGTATTTACATTACGCATTTTGACCGCTAGGCATTTTGTCCGTTAGGCGTTTTGACCGTTATGCGCTTTGTCCGTTAGGCCTTTCGTCCGTTAGGCCTTTTTTTCCGTTAGGCATTTTGTCCGTAAGGCATTTTGTCCGTAAGGCATTTTGTCCGTTAGGCATTTTGTTCGCTAGGAATTTTGTTCGCTAGGAATTTTGTTCGCTACGAATTTTGTTCGCTAGGAATTTTGTTCGCTAGGAATTTTGTTCGCTAGGCATTTTGACCGTTAGGCATTTTGTCCGTTAGGCATCTTGTCCGTTAGGCATCTTGTCCGTTAGGCATCTTGTCCGTTAGACATCTTGTCCGTTAGGCATCTTGTCCGTTAGGCATTTTGTCCGTTAGGCATCTTGTCCGTTAGGCATCTTGTCCGTAGGCATCTTGTCCGTAGGCATCTTGTCCGTAGGCATCTTGTCCGTAGGCATCTTGTCCGTAGGCATCTTGTCCGTAGGCATCTTGTCCGTAGGCATCTTGTCCGTAAGCATCTGGTCCGTAAGCATCTTTTCCGGAGGCATCTTGTCCACAGGCGTTGTTTATACCACGTTCAACACTGTACAGTGTGTTCGCAAAATATGTATCCACAGCCATCGACAAAATATTATAAGTACTATTTATAATTTATTAATATTAATCTACGTATCTCTGGTACCAATTTATTATGCATATTATCTTGAAATAATGAATAATGTAGATTCAAGGCAGTGGATACAATTTTTGCGGACACACTGTATAAATTACGAAGTCGAATAGCAATATTGAAGAACTCTGATTTGATTGACTTGGATATTCAACCACATATTCGTACTTGAAGGCATGATATCATTTGGGACAAATAGGGTAAAGGAGAATCTAGCATTTTGAATATTTTTCCCTGATGAAGAAATTATTCACAACTTAGCGTTACCTATAAATGCAAGATAAAACTAAAACCCTATTTACCTCGAATTATATTGGATATGTTTATTCAGAACAAGAGTATAATATCTGTTAGGGCAGTCTTGCCCCTATAGCTAGCCGGTGAAGGAAACAATATGCAGTGTTAGACAATTTATTCTGAAATTTATAAGCTCTTACATAGATCGAGGTACTAAAAAACTAACAATGAAATATAGGTTCATAGATTTCACACAAGGGTAAAGTTTTAAATCAGATAACTAGTTCTACAATATCAACATAAACGCTTGCCCCTCTTCCAGTCTATTAGTTACTATTAATTCAGCGAAGTAGTAGCAATTGCCAGTCAGCTGTTGACGTGACTCATTGACATCGCGTGGTATTTCAGAGACTCGGAACTATGCCGTATGTGCCAAAACCAGCCCATCTTTGAGTCAGCACTAGCTGAAATTTCACCAGAATAGGGAGGGGTAACAAGAGCCAAGTTAAAACCATAAACATCCTAGTTTTATACTAACCGAGGATTTTACTGGATTCCGGTCCTGGAGCTAGAGGTACTGCACAAACTAATCAAAAAACTTCTATAATTTCTCTACTAGCACACTAACACCTTGCTCTATCCTCTGAAGTCTCCAATTAAACACCTAGCTAATGAACTTTTATATGTCCTATCACCTAGTACTTCAGATTTTAGTTCTAACTATTTTGGCTAACTATGAAGGTTAGTACCCTTAAATTTAATAAATGTGCTATTATTTACTATTAAAACCTATATATGCTAATTTTGAAATAGACATTCATTATTGAATGGAACAATTTCGAAAATACGCTACGATCAGTGATATATGACAATACAAGCTAAAATGAAAGGATGAAAGGATTGTATGTCAGATTGGAGTATTTTGTAAAGTTTGGACAGCTTGAGATTAACCTGGAAAACATAGGATAAAATTATAAAATGAAGCGATCTATAACTTATATTTAATAGTTTATTACATTTATAATGTACTAACAGATGATTTTCAACAGTTAAAAATATTCTTGTATATTGAAAAGTAAAGTGTCATATTAATATGCATATTACATATAGATTACCAATACTTAAAATTGAAGTGATGTACTTACTATAACATATTCTAAAGTGTATTCCATCAGTCGGTACAGCTGCGCCAATATAATAATGATCAAAGGCCATATTAAAGCACATTGCCTGCTAATTCAGTTCACTAATCAAACTCATCATTATCATTTTCACTCGCATCATCTGATTATTAATCAGGGACCAGAAAAGAGAGAAGGCAAATCATTCATTTATAAGAGTATACAGTGGCATTATGAGAATAATTCTAGTAATCGATATTATTAACATACAAAGAACGTTTGCTAAATTTAACTAAATTTTAACTTTGTAGGTATATAATTAATAAATTCTTACTTAACGTGTGAAAGGAAAAGCATAAATGAAATTGGAAATATATATATTTAAGATTACTATTTAGATTTTTAAGTTCTTGTCCTTTGCCATATCACGTATCATATCTTTCATTCGATATTCTTCACTTAATATCGTTTAAGATATACTTCATTTCAAATACTTTACAACATCCTTTACCATACTTGTAACCATTTCCTTTACTATATACTTTGCCATTTCCTTTACCATGATTCTTGCTGTTCATTATTAATTTATCTTCCTTTTTCCAGCAAAATTAGCTGAAACTAATTATCAAAACCGAAATCTCATCGAGCATTCTCTTTAATTTTCTCATTGATTCAATAATTTTTAACAATGCTTTCCATCTTCGATAAAATACATTTTCGGTTGTCCCTGCAATTTTTTTATTCTTAGTGGAAATTCTATTTTTGCCAATAATTTTGCGAGTTACGCACTTCCTGCAGGATGATAGCCTTAACTCCCAGAGAAAGAATTAGGATGAAAGGAAATGGTGACTCTCCTTAAATGTAAGTATAAATTGTTGTTCTATTAGTACAAACCTAAATATTATAACAAAACCTCATATATGCATAACCCTATAATTATGTTAAAATAAATTGAGCTGTTAACGAATGGTGTTGTTGTACCTATCCAATTGACTTCAATCTTTCGTCATAATAATTGTTTGTTAAAAAATTTGATTCTACTCCTAATGGCTAATGATTGTTAACTACGTAAAATTATATACATTCAATTCCAACTATATTCCAACAATATAAAATAGGTTTGAAATAATAATTGGAAGAAGGAATCAGCTACAAGGAACACAGTTTCAATATGATGACTTCCTTTTTAAAACTTTCAATATATATATATTATATTTGATTAATATCAATGTTTTTAAATACATTTTATTCACAATAATAATATTTTATAGCTAAGATGTAATTCTGTTGTTTATTGGTAAAAAATCATATACGAGTTATTCCACAAAGTTGATTACTTAATTTATTGAGTTAGTTACTAATGAGATAATTAATCTATCCATTTATTGATTAAAGCAATCGGGATGTCTATTGTCAATTCGATTAAATATATTTACTGATCTATCTATATATGGAGATCTTGCTGACAGGAACAAGTGATTGTAATTCAATTTAGTCTTTCCGAATGGAAGCCGAACTCGCAATAATTCATATTTAATAGTCTCGTCTGCCCAATTCTATGGCAAACCTAAAAGCTGTTTTGTGTTGACTCTGAATTCTTAATAATAACATGGCCAAATGATTGCTTTCCAATCAGATTGCATCAAGAACGTTAAGCGCTGGTAGAAAAGATTAGCTTTGATGCGAATCTAAGTTGATTGATTTCGAATAGCATATTCTGCAGTGAGGATTTCAGGATTATTATGATCCAAATGCAGTATTATTCTTTGCTTGGAATAATTTGCATTTGTAACTCATGATTTCAAATTATGTCCACCAATATTTTCATGCAATTATTGTTGGTAATTTAAAATTTATTCTATATGGGATTCAACGAGACCAATTATTATTGGGCCTAAGTGCGTTTTGTGTTAACAATAAAGATATCGTCAAACAGTTCAAGGTGGTGTCACAAAACTGTTTACTAATCATGGAAACAACAAAATTAAAAAGATTTCTGGGAAGAAGGCGAGCAAATTTAAAAATAATAGGACGAATTATGGACTAGATGATCAATTATTAGAGAGGCCTTATCGAAAAAAGAACGACAGGACATAGGTAAGCTGCAAAGCCATTTTCAATTATTCAATCTTTTCTATGTAGAACATGAAAATGATCAAGAGTGGTGGCTAATGAACAGTAATGTCGTCAGAGTTAGTTTTTGTAGATCACGCACATGTCTGGTAATCCAAGGTAGCAATGATTATCGGGCCAATGTTGTTCCAATGTTGTCCCAATATTGCCAATGTTTTCCCAATATTGCCTATGTTGTCCCAATATTGACCAATGTTGTCCCAATTTTGTCCCAATATTGGTTCAAGAAACATTGCTATCTGGGATGTTAAGAACCGTTTGACGCAAGGAATCTCCATTTTATTGTGTTCTGTAATGCACAGAGAAAACAATATAGAGTCCAATTGACTCAAAATTTGAGTTTTAAGTTTGTTCCAAAAACGGCTCAAAATGTGAGTCAATTTGACTCATCCTAGTACTTTACTCAAAAACAAGAGTCATATTGAATCCTAATTTATAGTCGAATTGACTCAAGTAGAGTCAACCAAGAAAAATAACGGGTTCAAGTCTCTTATGGTTGTCTTCAATGAGTCGACAGTCAACAATCAAGTTTATCTCAATATGTTGCAGTAGAAACTCTTTTCTCGGCTAACAAATTTTTTCCGGGCCACTATAATACTCACTCAGGTCGAAGACCCAACACAATTGACGAATATGAGTCATATGACGGAAATGTATTGCATAATGCATATACATATTTTTTATCTACAAATAAAAATGATATTTATATCATTCGAAAGTTGGGTACTCTTTTTTGTGGGTCACCCTGTATACTTTTTTCAGTTTTTTTTTGTTAAGGTACTGTACGTTGCTGACCTATGGATTTCGAAACCTATTTCATCTATGGAACTGGAATTTCTATTCATTCCTATACCTCACTCTGAACTCTTTGAAGAGAGGCAATCGTATTTTTTTTTTGTGTGTTAGACAAATTAAAAGAGATGCAGCATTTTTTTGTTTCGTAGATAATCCTTCTTGAGAAAAATTCAAAAGGAAAAGTCATCCATTTCGAAAACTGATATGATACATTAGTTCTGAATATACTTATATTTAAATTTATGTAAGCATTTTTTAAGTATCCATCTAGCTTTCAGTAAATGAAATATATTCAATAGTTAAGTAAATTTGATTTGAAATAATAATTGCACATAGTGGTTACATTCATATATATTTGGTTGCATCCATTTATATACATTAAAAAATCACTATAACTGACATTATCTAAAAAATTGCTTCAAGGGGACCGATCATGGAAAAATCTCAATATTTTTTTTTCGTAAATAGGTACCTAACAACCTCATAAATGATTGTACAAAAAATCAGAACTCTAGAGTGTGCCTGTGTGACGCTATGCCCCTGGGGAGAGGGGGGAAGGGGGTGAAAAGCGCTCTTTTAGTTCGAATAACTCGTTTTCTATGGGTCTCATCGAAAACATGCCTTGAACAAAAACGATAGTGAATTCAATTTTCTATATGGGTACGATTTTTCAGAACCGTAGCTTCATTAATATTCTGTTTTTTTCAAAAAACATGGTCGGTCCCCCAATAACATCGAATGTCATTTTGAGGCACTTCAAAATTACTACAAGTTTTGGTATTCAAACATCTAAGGCTTAATTTTGGTTGAAGCTACGGCATTGCAGTTTTTTGCATTCAAATCTCCAAGAATTATATAGAACCCTAGTCGAGTTTTGTTCGAATTTCGAAATATTTTTAAAATATTATTATTATTTTTTTTTTTTATTCTGAAAAATAATCAGAAATTCGAACAAAACTCGACTACAATTCTAGACCATCCCCTGTAGAATCGAATGCAAATAACCGCAATGCCTTAGCTTAAACAAAAATTGAGAGTCGAATCGGAAAATTGCCATGAACAAAATCGAAAGATAATTCAATTTTACTGATGTGTACCAATTTTCAGAACTGTTGCTTCATTAATAAAAAAGTTTTAAAAACTTGGGTCGGTCCCTCAAAGACGTTTTCCTTTAAGGAAAAACTGTAAAGGAAATATATATATATAGGTGTAATGAATGTATAAACTTTATTTGCGAGTTCTATATTTTTCATAATGGTAACATTCTAATAGGAAACTCAAACTTATTCACTTACCCATAGTCGGTGATATAACTTGAAATACCACTTATCTTAGAATTGTAACCGTCTTTTGAAGCCATAGAAACTATTAAATTATTCAGTTTACACGTGTCAATCTCATAGCTAGTTCTCTCCATCATACCATTTATAGTTTAATAGATTTCACTAGTTGATTACTATGAATGTTACCCATTTTCTGTTCTAATATTTAGTATAACCTATCTCATCTTCAATATTATTAATTAATTTTTTCTCTATTTTCTTCCATTATTTATATCACCTACGAAATTAGTTGCCGACAAATTTACTTCCATCTGTCCCTCTTTGCCTAGAGAGCCACCTTCCTATTTGACTGTCTCTTCAGAGTCCCTTGTATTTAACTTCCTCTATCGCATTTTGACTATTTCTATCTATCGTTTTCTGACTATTTTTCTATTATCTCACAGTTTCTTGTATTTCTTCTAACATCTTTTCCTAACTAGATTTGTCGCTCTCAATTAATACCTCATGGTTTTAGTTAATATTTTCGTTAATTCTATTCTATTTATCCACTAGGATGTTAATTTTGTCTTCTATGTTCACAGTTTCAAATATCATCTTATTTAACAATTACACAGCACTTCATGCACGTATCCTTAATTCAGTTTACGTACTAAACCCAAATACCCAAAGTAACTTTATTTGATAATAATTGCCTTCATTTCTTATATAGTTTTGAATATTGATCAGATACCTTAATATTTTAATGCTTAATTGTGTATTATATAAATATTCATGTATCTTTATGTCTACTATTGCAGATCACTAATAAAGAGACTCAGTCACACGCACGTTTTTCACTCGGCAGTTAGTCTCGAGACAACAGGAGATATTCATTAATTGGTATTTATTGTATTTCGTATTACACCATTTCAAGCGATATTTGAGAATCTGATAATTTTCCATTACAATAGAAAATTCATGATTATTCTGACAACTAGCTGTCAATTCATTCATCATCCCAATTGAGGAAACATTAACCTTTTATTTAATATCTATAATAGAAATATCATTATAATAGTATATTTAAAACTTTGTGAGCATGAATGAATGTACGACTCTGGAATATTCAGGTTAATCTCAGATGAAGTATTTATCCTTACAATGGTATTAATGTTATTCTTGGTCAAAATTATATGAATATTAGCAAGACGTTGCCAACATTAAATAGGTATTAACATGATTATTTAGAAGCCTTTGATGAATGAAATTATTAATGGTTTTGGAATAATATACCTGCGACATATTAGATATAGGGCCGAAAATTATTTTATTTGAATTAAAGGAATTTGTTGTATTCAGTATTATTTAGTGGCCGATTTAGAAGAAATATCGCAATAAGTGTAATAATAATTTTATTGTTACTGAATATTTAATTGTATTTCAAAAGAAATAATGAAAGGATTAATTTTGCAAAATTTGTATGTTAAAATTATTGTGGACATAATTGTTTAAAATTAAAAATTAAAAGCTCGCTATAAGGTGACATTAATTCGTTCTTTTTTAAATGTTGATAATCGAGAATAATTATTTTATTATGAGTCAGAGCTTTTTATTAGCTAAAATATATATATAAGTAAACAATAATCATTTCATTGAATAACATCATTCATTTTCTTTGAATATATAATTAACTAATTATGCAATGAAGTGAACCAATTACTTGATATAAATAGAAAACATATTGCACGATATAAATAGACAACTAATTATTAATTCTTTGCAACAATGATTATTGTCATTCTCTTCAACAATGATTGTAAATTGTAGATTTATCTTGTGAAGAATAAGTAGTACGTCATACTTTGATTTAGTGTGTTATTTTCATTGTGCATATTATTATGTTCATGTTAGCTGTTTCAAGCTATAGAATATAATGATAATGAATGCATAAACGTTTTTAATATAAAGCTTTAAACAAAGATGCAAAAAATAACTGAAACAGTAATCTTGGTAATGCATTCGTTATATTCTTGCTAATACTTTGGTACAGTAATGTTGGTAATATTCTTGGTAATATGTTGGTACAGTAATGTTGGTAATAAAATGGTAATATTCTTGGTAATACGTTGGTACAGTAATGTTGGTAATAAAATGGTAATATTCTTGGTAATACGTTGGTACAGTAATGTTGGTAATATTCTTGGTAATACGTTGGTACAGTAATGTTGGTAATATTCTTGGTAATTCGTTGGTACAGTAATGTTGGTAATAAAATGGTAATATTCTTGGTAATACGTTGGTACAGTAATGTTGGTAATAAAATGGTTTTATTCTTGGTAATACGTTGGTGCAGTAATGTTGGTAATAAAATGGTTATATTCTTGGTAATACGTTGGTGCAGTAATGTTGGTAATAAAATGGTTATGTTCTTGGTAATACGTTGGTACAGTAATGTTGTTAATTAAATGGTTATATTCTTGGTGATACGTTGGTACAGTAATGTTGTTAATTAAATGGTTATATTCTTGGTGATACGTTGGTACAGTAATGTTGTTAATTAAATGGTTATATTCTTGGTGATACGTTGGTACAGTAATGTTGGTAATAAAATGGTTATATTCTTGGTAATACGTTGGTACAGTAATGTTGGTAATAAAATGGTTATATTCTTGGTAATACGTTGGTGCAGTAATGTTGGTAATAAAATGGTTTTATTCTTGGTAATACGTTGGTGCAGTAATGTTGGTAATAAAATGGTTAAATTCTTGGTAATACGTTGGTACAGTAATGTTGGTAATAAAATGGTTATGTTCTTGGTAATACGTTGGTACAGTAATGTTGGTAATAAAATGGTTATATTCTTGGTGATACGTTGGTACAGTAATGTTGGTAATAAAATGGTTATATTCTTGTTAACACATTGGTAATTAGCTTGGTAATACATTGGTAATAAGCTTGTTAATACATTGGTAATTAGCTTGTTAATACATTGGTAATTAGCTTCTTAATACATTGGTAATTAGCTTGTTAATACATTGGTAATTAGCTTGTTAATACATTGGTAATTAGCTTGGTAATACATTGGTAATTAGCTTGGTAATACATTGGTAATTAGCTTGTTAATGCAATACATTTAAAACATTTCACTAATTTTGCATACATATATAATTTACCTCCCATTTATCCTCTTAATTCTTTACTAATTTCCAAAAAAAGGTTGATTTCTATTTAATTTAATAGAATCAAGCTTAACATAGGTCCTAAAGGGGTAATTTTCTATTATCCCACTATTATTCTCCTTGGGATGTCCACGTACGTATCGTTTCTTTAAACTGTGTGTTATGAAACATTGCACACACGTGTTTATATACTTAATTTAATAATATCATTCTAGTTTCTGGATCCTCAAGAAGCTTACAGCACTAAAACAACAATAAAAAGTATTAATTCTTCTATATATATAAGCTCCTTTACTTACAATTTGTATTTCTATATTTAAGGCACCCTGCCAGAAGAAGTAGACCTTATTTAAATAATTAAAAAAAATTATCTTTATTTGGACAATGAACATTGAAAAAAAATTGTAATTGTTTTCACATATACAAACTTTTGGAAAACAGATATCAATTTAATTAATTGAGTGCACTCTTTTTTTCAGGTTATGTAAACACTGCTAAATCAAATATTTAATCTTAACTTTTATTATTTATACTCAAACCATCATGGTATAATATACATAATCTATTATAACTCTATGAAAAACAATAGTTACTTAAAAGTACTTTTATTGTAACTAATTTAGTTCACCTCACACACAGTTGGTTGTAAGTCACTTCTATTTTCATCCCCGAGTTTCCGACTAGAACTTCAATTTGGACTAATATTAGATTGAAACTTTTTCAAATGAACCAGTTCATTGAATATATTGGAGTCGTAACTTTTTACGACTAAAGAAATGGGATTGGGAAGAAAATTGAACGGATTGTATTTTCATTATCATTTTGCGTGTTCTGCGATTCGAATTAATTTGATTTCAATTGGACAGAAAATGAAATAGATTTTCGCAAGAAAATTTCAATGGATTTATGACAATTGGATAGTTTTAATATACTTACAAGATATATATTGATTTCATTTTGTATATATTTATGATTAATAATTCAAATGTAATTTCTACCTAATACAGGGTGTCACAAAAAAACGGAACTTAATTTTAAATTTGTATGTTTCAACAATCATTAAAAGTACAGTATTTTTGTATCATTTTATTTCTTGAATCCTTATCCACTAACTGTTAAATTTTTATGAAGATTTATCAATTTTTGTTAATGTTATAAGGATTTTACTGATGGGTGGTGAAAATAACTTTGTGCAAATTGTCAGAAGAGGGACAATGAAGAAAGTTCGAACATTTGAAATATCTTTATTAGACAGCATCCTTATTAATAAAACTGATTTATTTTCAGGTTTTAGAGACAATCAAATATTCTTTCCTCTTTTAGTAAATACTTACAATATGAAAAAATGTGATTAAGTACAAAAAAGAAAGCACAAATTTAAATTTTAACACGGGTCGCTCAGGTCGCAAGAAATATTATCAATCTTATTCAGCAACTCCATTTAGAAAATTCAAATGTTTCTGTTATCAAGAATTATGGATTATATATCTCGAAATCTTCAATTCATCGAGTAACCAAACTAGACTTTTACAATGGCATCCCTACAAATTGGAATTCAGAGTGATGATTCTAATTAATTCCACAGTGATAAAGTCACTCAAAAATCAGGACTGTTATTCTGTGGAGCATATTGCTGAATGTTATGATTATTTAATTCTTCGTTCATGTGAAATGCTGCTTCATCACTAAAAATTATATCTTCTACAACACGAACAAGTCTTTGCATGGACCAGTTGGCGAAATTCTACTTCGTGTATTTTTTTTTAAAGTTTACTGTTTCAGATCGTACTGTTTTCTTGCGACTTGAAGAGTCTTTTTCTTTGTACCTAAACAGCATTTCTCCAAATTGTCACTATTTTATAAGAGGAATTAAAACCTGGAAATAAACTAATGGTTGTTGACAGAGAATGATATTTTTGATGTTAGAATTTACTTCATTAATTGCTTCATCGTTTTAAAATTCACAGAAATAAATTTAACTTTATGAAATTATAATTGTGGATGGAGAACAGTTAAACAAATAAAAAAGAAAGAAACATGTATCTTCATTAGTTCTAGATATATACTACAGTGGAACTCCTCTATAATGAACCCCCGTATAGTGAAGCATCCTGTATAGCAGAACCCTGTATAGTGAACTTACCTCTATAGTTAACATATTTAGTTTAGTCTGCCATAAATATTCGTACGTTTTCTATGAATCTCTATATAGTAAATTAGTTATATTTCATGAAACAAGAGTTCTAACACTACAACTTCTTTATAATGAAGTCATATGTGTACTGAGTAGTGATCGAACAATCCTGATTTTTAAGAATTCTGAGAAATGAATAACACTGTATAATGAAATTAATTCAAATCGTCTCACTAAATTCAAGCAATTTGGTTCGATACTTTTGGATTATAAATAAATTCCTATTAAAACCCTTTTGTGATGATAATTAGAACACTTACTTAGAACCAATAATTTTGATATTTTGAGAATGTACCTACCTGTTGGCATCAAAATTCGCATAAGTAGTAGCTTTCAAAGTTCATTTGTTAAGAGTGGCGTTTGCAAACTACTCGCATCCATCACATTTCGATTGCCACTTAAGAGATCGGTGGAAATTTTCAATACGAAGGTACATAGTCACATGGCATGAAGTAAGGCAACATCTGAATATCCTAGGCACTCTGGTTAATGATTCAGGCATCATTTCCACTCCTTGACATTAGAAGTGAGTTTCACATGTTTTAAATGTCACATACGAGTTTTAATAAGCAATTTGTATTAACACTAATAATAAAAGTGAAAAATCTATTCAAATCAAACACTCAATGATAATGATCTATAGTGGTAAAATACTGTCCTTTTATATATATTCAGCAGTATTGCAACCCAAATATCTAGTTTATAGACAAAACTATAGGTTCTATTCAATCGGCGATTGAACCTTTTAAGTTCTTTTACATAAGAAAAGTGCATCTCTGTAATCTATATAGGCTCATTTTTTGGTACATTTGCTAGTCATTGTAACAGCTTCGCCTGTATATTAAAATCATTAATTCATCAAAGAAAATAGTTTATTAGTGACAAATTTTGACTCTTCATGATTCTATTAATGTTTTCTGCACGTTTTCTCTCCGAACAATATACAGTTCGATTCCTCGAAAAAGTCGGATCTTAAAAGTGATGAATGGTGTAAGAGGTGGAGAGGGGGAACAAAAAAAATGGGGGGGGGGTTGAAGATCTTTTTACGTGCAGCATTCAGTTTATTTTATCTTTGAAATATACAGTGAACGAATTATAATCAATTTAGATTGACAATTGATAAACCTATCTGTGAGAATTTTTTATTAGTTATATCGTTAAAAGTATTTAATCATTATTTAAACACTATTCATAAATGTCAGAGAAGTTCTTTCCGCTGGAGAGAGTTTTTTAAATCTCAACGTTTAAGCTAGGTTAGAATTTGAGATTTCGAATAGAGAGAAGTGTATTCGTTCATTATCAGGAACAGATATTCCGTTTGACTGAGATTCTTCAATCAAGTTCTTCAATTATAGGTTTCTTCATGTCTTACCCTATATAAACCAATATATTTACTTTTGTTTATTACAAACATTCATTAAATCATTGAAAAATACAATAAGTTTATTCACAACCACTTTGTCTATCTATCATCTTGCATTGTCAATAAAATATTCACGAGACATGAATGTAGGAAGTTCTTAGATATTTTATCTTTCCTTTTATAAGATAATGAAGAAACAGAAAGTATGGATTGATAGATCAGTGGTTATTATTTTTAACAAAAACATAGGGTATATACACTAGAATAAAAGAGTTTATTAAATTAGTACAATAAAATACATCATTTGAAAATGTTTATTTCCCCCAAGTATCACCAAGTCCATACTCTCCACTTTTCCTGAGTCATAAAGGGACTCTCCATATACGAACTCATCAAAAGTTTCACTAAGTTCATAGATTTGGTTCAAGGGTTCCCAGAAGAATTCATCAATTTCTTCCGACGATGCAGCTAATGAAGTATCACGTTCAAGGGCAGAATAGAAAACATTTAAGTGATATCTGTGATGGAATGATTATTGATAAATGAAGAACAGAATACATTATATTGTGATATAATTTATCATAATTGAACATCGAATAATATTTTTTTTTAATTTACGTGAAACATAAGAAAAAAATGCATACTACGTCCCAGTTACATCTCTTAAAGAATACTGTATTTTCTCCATCGGAACATCTAATACAATAAAGGTAGTTAAATAAAAAAATATCGGCGGCATTATTTATAACCAGAGTAGTTAATTGCATGTCAGTACTAACTTATATAAACATTGTAATTACTTAACTTGCTTTAGAATTTCAAAAGCAACTGTAAACATCACTATAGATTCAAGATGATTATAGCTATCTAAGAGAATAGACAATATTAAAAAATGAAAAAAATAGAATAAGATGATTATAGATGTCTATAAATAAAATGAAAATAGAAGATGAAGATTGTAGATATCCAATAAAAATGGCAAGATGTAGGAAGATTAATTTTAAAGTAAACACAGACTTATGTCATAAATCACAAACGCAATAAATAGAAATAAGAGAGTGTTTACACTAAGTGTTACAAATGTTCATATTCAATGTGAAAGTGATTTAATAAACTCTCTCTGACACAAAACTCTTTGTTTCTTCTTGGTCTAACTTATTTTAAATCTTTGTCTACAACTTCAATATTTGAAATAAGTTTTAAATGCATTTTAAGCATTTTTGTCCGTTAGGCATTTTGTCTGTTAGGCATTTTGTCCATTAGGCATTTTATCCGTTAGGCATTTTGTGTTAGAATTAGGTTAAATAACAGTGGGTTAACAACGTTAAGACATAGAGTTTATTTAAAGAGTAAATATGTTATACAGTTAGAAGTCTATGGAGAGATGAGTGGAACTCATCTCTCACTGAGTAATGTTCAAGACAGACTGACTTCAGAACCAACAAGACAGGGTATTTAACCCTCGACGGAAGTGTGATCGACTTTAGACCTTATGTCCGTTTCTCATTAAAAGTAATACATAGTTATTGAAACAATAGGTAATTTAATATAGCTGAGCTAGTCTAACAGGAAGTTAACATTAAATATATAACGAGTGTGTAATACATTTAACTAAAATTTCAACACTCCTCCTCACACGACATTATATATTTTTCATACCTATTAATTTAACAAATTTGGTAAATCTATCAATAGGCAACGATTTAGAGAATATGTCAGACGATCCATTAAAAAAAATAATGAACAACAATTTACATAGGAAATGAATTATTCTAAATTTAAAGACATAAATCTCATTTTAATCAATCCTAAAATTCAAAACATTAAAACTCAAATTGAAAAATTCTGAAATTCAAATTGAACAATCATAACTGCAAGAATTTTTAAACATTTATTAATGGTTTAATTCTATTTCAAATAATTCCTTTCTTCCCCTCTTTTTATTTCTGAATGTCGATATAAAATAGAGTCTTCAGAAATCCAAAAAGAAAATATACTATGTATGTAAAATATTTCAAACTTACATATAACATTAAAAATCAAACCTATAACTGCAAGGATTTTAAACATTTATTACTGGTTTAATTCGATTTCAAATAATTCCTTTCTTCCCCTCTTTTTATTTCTGAATGTCGATATAAAATAGAGTCTTCAGAAATCCAAAAAGAAAATATACTATGTGTATAAACTATTTCAAATTTACATATAACATAAAAATAGTATGAATACACATCAAAACTGAAATTAACATATTGTGACATTCTTGCTTATTTTATTTCAATTTAACTTGTAAAAATTAACATTGCTTAATAATCATGCAATTAAAATTAACATCCTTCCGTTAAGAAATAGAATTTCTATTTTTTAATTATTTTATTGAATAAAATTTACTATTAAATTCTTTCTTCAGAAAAATTGAAAGATCGTTTAATATTTTACTGCAAATTAGTTATAAATATAACCATTTCATTTATGTATATTAATTTAAAAATATTTCATTCCTGCAAATTCCTAATTTATTTTGACTTTAAAATTTTCTAATCATCAAAATCTAATTAGTATTTCAAAATGAAGAAATATTTATTTCTAAATATTCACTTCTAAATATTCACAAATATTCACAGTATGCATATCAATTCTGTATTCAATTCATATGCTCACCTAATAGACCGCGTACTTCTATTAAGTAAACATGCTGAGTCATCAATTAAAATAATAATTAAATGCTGTGTCGGTAGTTTTTGTTACGATTCAAAGATTAAGCTGCTGATCATTAAAAAGCAATAAAAATTCTATCTAACTACTATCCAAAAAACTAATTTCAATTAATTTGAGAATTCACTTCACAAATGCTGAAGCAAGTTGTACACCGGTGCAAGAACCGTAGAGGCGAAAGTTAACTAAACCTACCACTAGACTAACATCAGGTTATTTATTTACTGTGAATAGAACTACAATATGGCGTAAGTTAAATGTCAGTTAAACTAAGTCATTTTAGCAACTCAACACTACCACTTTCTTGTGTAGCTATTTACACACAAACAAGTCTTTACTTATTTTACTTCTTGTAGTTGTAGTTCCCATAGTCACCACCCTGCGTGGAGTTGCTTCAGCTTTGCTGGGGCGTTTGTCCGGTTTGTTGTCCATAGCCACTCCAATTACCGGCAGCTTGTCCAGTGGTTGCGGCACTCCAACCGCCCGGTGCCTGTTGTCCCCAGTTGCCGTAAGAGATTTGGGTTGGCGGTGTCTGTTGCTGCTATGCATAGTAATTCTGCTGCTGTCCATAGTACCCCCCACTGTTTCAAGTGCCGTATCCTCCTCCTTGCTGGGTGTATTCAGATTGGGGTAGCTCTGGGATGAGTAGCTGTTACCCCCATAGCCCCCTGAACCGTAACCACTGCTGCTGGAGTTATCGCCCTGTTGATGTCTGTTTCCGTCTAGGGGAACAATCCCCGGTAACTTATTTGAAGTCATGTTTTTTCAAAGTATTTATTATCTTTCAATACTTAACAAACATAAACAACCAAACCAGTTAAATTGATTTACTGTTTGACTGAATTGATGTTTTAAAATTATTCTAATTCATAAGAATAACTTCACTGAATATAAGTATTTACTATCATTCAATACTTTAACAAAAATAAACAACCAAAGCAGTTAACTTGATTTACTGTTTAACTGAATTGATGTTTTAACATTATTCTAATTCATAAGAATAACTGCACTGAATATAAGTATTTACTATCATTCAATACTTTAACAAACATAAACAACCAAAGCAGTTAACTTGATTTACTTGTTTAACTGAATTGATGTTTTAACATTATTCTAATTCATAAGAATAACTGCACTGAATATAAGTATTTACTATCATTCAATACTTTAACAAACATAAACAACCAAAGCAGTTAACTTGATTTACTGTTTAACTGAATTGATGTTTTAACATTATTCTAATTCATAAGAATAACTGCACTGAATATAATTATTAATATTTAATTGGAACAGTAACACAGCCTTAGTTCGCAAGAACCTTTTGTTGAAAGACTGTTTACCAAAGGATAAGGTCACAGATTTAAAGGTAATTTGTGACCTCTCTTGACACCTCTTCCGCAAAAATACTAAATCATTATATTATAACACAAGTGCATTTTTCGCTAGAGCAATCATTATAATTGACCTCATTAGCGCGTGAACACGATTTGCTTACGCAAGCGTTTTAAGTGATATGTTTCATATAGGTTAACACTTTTTTCACAGCACTTCGTTTTTATTACTATTATAAACTTCTAATTTGTTTAAACATAATTTGATTTATAAACTCTTATCGTTCACTGGGCCCATAACCTGTTAGAATTAGGTTAAATAACAGTGGGTTAACAACGTTAAGACATAGAGTTTATTTAAAGAGTAAATATGTTATACAGTTAGAAGTCTATGGAGAGATGAGTGGAACTCATCTCTCACTGAGTAATGTTCAAGACAGACTGACTTCAGAACCAACAAGACAGGGTATTTAACCCTCGACGGAAGTGTGATCGACTTTAGACCTTATGTCCGTTTCTCATTAAAAGTAATACATAGTTATTGAAACAATAGGTAATTTAATATAGCTGAGCTAGTCTAACAGGAAGTTAACATTAAATATATAACGAGTGTGTAATACATTTAACTAAAATTTCAACATTTTGTCCGTAGGCATTTTGTCCGTAGGCATTTTGTCTGTAGGCATTTTGTCCGTAGGCATTTTGTCTGTAGGCATTTTGTCCGCGCACGGATTATAAAGTAGTGCAATTTAATTTTAAATGAAAAATTAATATGCATCAATATTCAAATGTTACGTTGATAATTTTTTGTCGTTTTGGCCACTTGAAATATATACTTAAGGTTTAAGCTCTAAATATAACATGATAAATGATTAGAAAATGATTAATTCAAAGTATAACAATTCTATAGAATATTTTTCGTCTTACATTGAAATCAAATTGTATATTCTAGATTTTCATATTATTCATCAAGTCTGTGAATGGAAAGATCGAAACACAATTAATTTGGAAATGGATAATCAAATTAATTGTATCTCAGGCAGCTATGATTTTCGGGCCAACATTGGCTCAAAAAACATTGCTACGTATTATACTGTTATATAATTAATAACATATCATAATCATTTTATGTACACCCTCCGCTTGTATACAGGAGTGCTTTTATGAAATGAATTTATCATCATATATGAACCAAAAATGCGTAACATAAATCATGAGAGCTTTGTAGACAGACTGTGAAAAGGAGGTAAACACAAAGTTGGTAAAAATAATGAGCCCTGAAGGGGTTCATAATGACTGGAGATTACTTCTAGACTTCTTTTCAGCAATAATGAGCAGACTAAGTTAACCTGATGAGTCTCTCAAGAAGTCTTCTCGAAAACATTGTGAAACACAAGAGTAGTTAACAAATGGTTCAAATGGAGGTTGATAACGGAAAAATTTAATTTGAGATGACAAAAATTATTCCTCATATATTGTGATAACTGATATGTACAATATTTATATCAGCCCAATGTAAGAAAAAAATAATTCATGAGAGATTGGTTACCCATGCTTCTGACGTTATTGAAATATGAAATCTTTTTTTATAGATATTAAAACTTGTAAAGTTTCATACAGATGGAAAACAGGTCTTCAAAAAAATATTACGATATTAACCAAAAAATAGGAAGATTTGAAAATACTCTATACATTTTTTCTTTCGAATGATTTATCTAATTATTTAAATAAACGATTTACCTAATTATTAATATTTCTTTCACTTTTATAATTCTCGAGGATGTCTGTACAATTTATTGTAGCATTGATCGCAATACTATATCTATACTAATAATTTCCTTAGTGTGTTTATTTATTTGGTGTCCGCTTTTACACGACGGGTGTTAAACATGAAGAATGTAACTATGATATGCATGGGAATATATTGACTTGATATTTAAATTACCCTGTTTTCATTCAATTTTTAAATTTATTTAATCTATAAAGTAAATGACTATGCAGAAAGTTTAATTTTAATTGAATTGATTAAAAGTAACGTAATAATGGGAAATAAATTGGTATTAATGATGACCCATTATTTTTAACGGGAAAGAACACTAGTAATATAATAATTGGTATCCATCATACATTTAATGACAACCTTTCAGTGATATTCGGGTCAATTAATGCGAATAGATTGGAAATTAATGTTCAAAAGACCAAATACATTCTATGTATGCTCATATAGAAGCCAATTTAATATACTGCAACCGATAAAATTGGGGCAGGAAATAGTCTAATAAATTTTGGTATCGTAATTTACAGCAAATCAAATTTTTCTTATCACGTTTCGTAGATATCTCTTAAAATGTTTCGTATTGCTCAGGAAGGTTTAGCATGTTGCTTGAATTTTTATTATTTTGTATACTAAAATCAATTCACATTATCTTGATGAATCCATATATAATTTGTCCATTAGAATTTTACTACATTGCTCCAACTAATAATATTTGAATTATGTATATCAAGCATATTAGTATTCAATTCCATCGTATGAAAATGTTACATGCTGATTCTATCTATTCTCTTATAGTTCTGGTTCGTATATTTATCAAACACTCAATATTGTGGACTTTTATATAAATTCAAAAAGTAGGTTACGAACACTGGAAGATCAGCATAACCGTAAATATATATCTTTCCTAGATTCAATATTGTTAAGATATTAAGTCTCATATTTACTGGACTGGTATTGTAACAATTGAAATGAAATTCCTCATTATATTAAAGTTTGTTCTTCAGTTTTGTTATTCAGGAAAAACCTTAAAAACGTATAAAAACTTTTTATATGTTGAATGTGTTACATGAAGTTTTACCAAAGTAATTATTTGGTTTACATTAGATAATTTTCAATGTGGCATACGTATTTTCCTGTACCTTTTCAAGATACAGGATCATAAAATATAATCATAAAAAACGATTTTATAGTTTACCGCCTATATTGTTAATAAACCGCTATCACGTATACATAGTTTTTCCAGGCCTTAAATTTATTATTTCGACTTCGAACATATATAACGAATTAAGAAGAGTTTAAGTAGAGATAAATAAAAATTGATAGTTAAGATAAATAAACTATACAATCTCAGCTGGCTGCTCTTTTCCCCACAACAATAGCCAATCAAACTCCCTCCGTATCCTTAGTCGAAAGCTGTGTTGGGCTTTAGAAGATTAATCTTCTATGGCCTCCATCATAACTTCCTCTCTGCATGGGAAGTCATCAATAAATTATAATATGAGACACCAGCATGTGATGTAACTTAAATAAATTTATCAGATACTAAGTTCAAAATAAGGATAATTTCAAACACGTTACTCTATTTATCAAAATCTTTTTCCAAGTCTTACACCAGACCGACTAATCCAATAAAGAATATTATGTTGGTACCAATTTCCAGACAAAGGAATGTCTCTTCTTAATCTTCTATGGTTGTTTTCGATCTTCTTTGAGAGTATTCGATTCAATAAGAGATTCTTTGAGATATTCGAAAGGTGTAATAAATTCTACCAGATTCTGGTGAAAAATACAGAGGAGCATTCGATATTCACACGGAATGTCAAAAGGATCGACTGCTTTCAAATAACTCAGCCTCCTGTCAAATTTCCGATGACATTGGAGGAGATATGAAATATTCGGCCTTTTAAATTGAAAATGACTCAGCCTATATAAATGGAGGCACAACTACAGGGTGTCCGACATAAAACGTAACTTTGATTCTATAGTAACTATAGTTCTATAGTTACTCCTGAGAAGAATCATTATAATAACTTACGCTTGGTATAATTAAATTTGCTCGGATATTTGCAGAATTGATCAGCTCTTGGAATTTTTTCCTATATTCAAGCAACTCTCATCAAGATCTACCGATCTGGCTAGACAAGGAAATAATAGAATAAACATAGAAAAGTATTTAATGAATACTCCCTTCATTCCATATATTGAAAACTACTGCATGTATACAATATCTGCAACAAGTTTTCAATCATTATTAAGATTTATTATAACGGGAAATGTTCTCCGTGCATTAAATCATCACAGATACGATAGATAGATATAAGGATTGAAGACATTCGAAAAAAAAAACTACGCAGAATCTTGCCATTTTTTTCTGAATACGGAATATAAATAGAAGATTTCGAATGTAAAATAATGGTTTATTTTTTATACAATTTTAGCGCATACAGAACATTCAATTTGGAGTGTCGATCTCTTTGATTAATGTTTTATATGATTTGTTGGAATATTTCTAATTCAGCTAGTTTGCACATAAATAATTTCTGCTAGTTTGCACTAGTTTTACATAAATTCAGCTAGTTTGCATCAATATTCCGCACAAATGTATCAACTTTATGCATATACCCGCGATAATCAAATTTATGCAGGAAAACACGAAAACCTAATAATACAATTAATGTGTTAAATTAAATATGACAGGCATTTATTATCTATTATTTTAATGGTATTACATAATGACAATAAGATTGGTGAACTATTAGATGGTTGGTGCTTATATATTTACAACATTATTTAAAATAAATACTATTTTCAAGTATGAAACACATATTTTTGAATGCTAAAAACAATTCGGACATTCTGATAGTGTTATACTGATATCATATTCTACGATACTCTAATATATCTATCATACAATAATTATTGAATTGTTATATACAGGGTGGGGCGTAAGCTTGGAAGCAATTTTTCAAACATTAATATTATTCTTAAAAATAAGTTCCTAAGTAGGTGATAGGGTTTGAACTATAGTAGAGACACTACATTATGAGGTGGCAGTGTTATTTTTTACAAAAATTTAGTCAATTCAAAAATGTCAGTCAACAGAGAAGCCATTATTGCTCCACACCGTGCAGGGAAGTCAGATTCCGTCATTTCAAAGACTCTCTCAATAGCGAGATCGACTGTTTGGAAGTGTGTGAAGCGTTTTAATGAGAGAGGAGACTTGACTGATCGTACAAGAAGTGGTAGACCACGCTCACAACGCACCAAACAACTGATAAAATGTACCCGAGAGAAGATCAGAAGGAACCCGAAAAGGTCAATTAGATTGTTAGCCAAAACAGCTAATGTGAGTCCCAGAACAATGAGAAGAGTTGTCAAAGAAGACCTAAAGATGTCCTCTTTCACCCTCCAAAAGAGACAGACTCTGTCAGAAGCTGTAAAGAAAAAGAGATTAGAGAGAAGCAAAGCACTTCTGAAAGAATTGAAGTCTGGCACGGCTGGTGAAATTGTTTGGTCTGACGAAAAAACTTTCACAGTGGAAATGGCTCACAACCGGAGGAATGACCGAATAATTTGTAAAAGTGCAAAAGACATCCCATACTACCTAAAAACTGTCCACAGAACCATGAAACCTGCTTCAGTAATGGTCTGGGACGCCGTTTCAGAAACTTGGAGATCTCTTTTAATTTTTGTGGAACAAGGCGCCAAAATCAATGCTAAATGTTATATTGAGAATATTTTGACGCCAATGTTGGAGTCAGCTAAGGATCACTTCGGTAATGACACTCTATGGACATTTCAGCAAGACGGCGCGACTTCACATACTGCAAATGTCACTCAAAACTGGTGCCATGATCATCTTCCACGGTTTTGGTCCAAAGAAATGTGGCCTGCCTGCTCCCCAGATGTTAATCCTATGGACTTATCGGTATGGTCCATTCTTGAATCAAAGGCCTGTGGTAAATTCCATCGCAGTGAGGATGATTTAAAGCGTTCGCTCCAGAGATCTTGGAAGGAAATTTCACAAGAACAGTTGCATGCCGCAGTAGGAGGAGTTCGGAGGAGATTTGAGGCTGTTATTAAAAACAAGGGGGGACATTTTGAATAAATTTATGATTTTTGAATTCTTAAAACCCTTATGTAATAATACATAACTGTAATTTATTAAATATATTTTTCGTTGGATTATAATATGCACTTTCATTTGCTTCCAAACTTACGCTCCACCTTGTAGTTAATATGTTAAAATCCCATCTTGAGGGGATCGGCACACATTTCAAAAAACTTTTATAATTGTCGACTGACTGCTCTGATATTTGCAATGGATATGTATAACTTCGCAAAGAAAACACATTTTCTTGTGCAATATTTCGATTTTGAAATTAGTTATTGAGAAAATGAAGATGTTATATAAATTTTTTCGTTCATTTTAAAAGAATAGAAGTCTATAAGGATATATGCTAGAACAAAAACGAAAACAGTTTTAGAATCCATGTAACATTGTCCGTTT
Source organism: Caprella mutica (assembly GCA_947561585.1). Lineage (NCBI taxonomy): Eukaryota > Metazoa > Arthropoda > Malacostraca > Amphipoda > Caprellidae > Caprella > Caprella mutica. The sequence goes on from CANNZV010003456.1 coordinate 77,793, forward strand.
TTCTTCCCGTCTTCGTTTGATCAGCGGTTTTGGATCAGCGATTTTGAACTTAAATTTGGATGAGCGATTTTGAACCAAATTTAAAAAAATCATGATTTTCTGTTTTGATTTGAGATGAAAAGCAAGAGATTGTGAAAGTTGAAAAAACTGTCCCCATTTATGTTAGAAAACGTTCGAGGATTCAAGAGCTGCCTTTTATTATATTTTTTTTTTAAAACTCATTGATTTCTATTCAATTTTAGGTTAACGATTCACATTGAACATGAGAATCAAGAAACAGAAAATATTTAGAGGAAATGTCAATTTTATCGCTCTGAATAAAGTTTGATTGCTCTCTTATTAGATGCAGAGTTTTCATATTTTCACATGTGAATTCCATATAACATGTATAAATTCCACAGTTTTTTGATAAATGGAAAGTTGAATAGAAAAACATTGTAAATTTCAAAAAAATAGAAATCTATGACTATATGTTAGCAAGAAAACTTAGACTGTTTTTTAGAATCCTTGTATAAATTCTTCAGTTTTTCTTCCGATATGTTTGTATAAGCGATTTGGGCCCACTATCTAAAGACCCTTTTTCAACCAAGAAATGATGATAGTTTTCACTAAATTTTATGGTTTCTAATGGCAATACAATAATACCATTCCCATGATGGTAATACACATTGAATATTCTATTGAAATGAATTAGAACTGGTAGGATATTCACGTTAACACTCTCTAGACCTGTATTTGATGTCTCTCCATCATTAACTTGTGACTCCACTTAATTTGCCTATTCAAGATTTGAATGGCATTACACAATTTGGATCTCGTCGTCTAATCATCTTTGTCTTTGAAGTCATCACAGAGCTGAGGATAATCTCAGCCCTGATAATTAGAATCAGAAACCACAAATTGGGAGAGCAGAAATGTGATCCGATATCGGATGAGTATTGTACAATGTACACTGAACAGTCATTAACTGGATTTTGTTGTCTAGTTCAGAATGTATTAGTTATGAACTGATGTATTTATTTCATATAATTATAGTTTCCATCCCTCTATTTAATAAAATAATGTGTTACAATATATATCAATAATGTAAGACATATCTTGCATAATAAATATGCTTGGAAAGTTCCTTATTTCATTTTAGAAATGATTAAAACGTGTTTGCATAATATACATACATGGGTGAAATGTCATGCAACATGTTTGCAACGGGTCCTAATCGCTTCATACATGCTCTAAACATGTTTTGCATCATAAACATGCTTGCAACATGTCCTGCATTATAAACATGTTTGAAACGAGTCTAGATATAATTATTCACGCTGAAAGCCTGCGTTCCATCACAGAAATGTTCAAAATGTTTCTTGCATTATATGTGTGGAAATTATGTTCTGCAAACTGTTTCGTGATGCAAGAGTTATGCAATAACCTTATTTATGCTTCACAACTGCGACTTTCAGGGCCCATAACCCTTGTCATTTACGCAAGTTACTATTTTATTATTCAGGTAAAAAGAGGGAAAATGTCCTACACTCTAAGTTTGAGAAACTTATAGGTGATGCAAGGGAGGATGTTAATTTTTCAGAATACAAGATAAAGTATGAAAATTTTCTGAACACAATGAAAAAAATAGTTAAAGTATATATACTTCAAATAAATGATACTAATGTAGTTAAATTAATTTTGAAAGATCTATATGGTTTTTCATAGTTTTCAGAGATGGCAATTTAAATCACGTTTAGAAAATATGAGGGTAATATACATGCCTTGCATGTGTGACATAACTTCAGGGTGTTAATTTGTGTATACTGAGAGTTTATACGTGCGTAAATCTAGAGACAGTCTGAACTACACAAAATATATTATCCTGCAATGCATTAATATTTCTCTATGAAACATTTAAATAGTATTGTGGGCCGTGAGAGGACATAATGCCTACGGATATTATGCCTAATAGACAAAATGCCTAAGGGACAAAATGCCTAAAATGCATTAAAAAATTTATTTCCAATATGGAAATAGTGGACAAAGATTTTTTTATTTCTAATAAGTGAGACCAAGTGGATATAAAGAGCTTTGTCTCAGTGAGAGTTTATTACATCACTATCACATTGAATATCAACATTTGTAACGCAGCGTGCCTAGTGTAAACGGTTCTAAGTCAATTGATCCCCGGTCATTTGATTTCGAGTCTTATTTCCCGTTTCTACACCAACATTACTCATTTATTATTGATGAATATATTTATTACATAGCATATAACAGAAATATGCACCTAACAAGTGCACACAAGCAGCTAACAATAGTTTTCCACCAACTTATTGTCCATTTTAAATGGACATCTTTATAAACAAATACATACATAAAAAGCGTAGGAGTGTGTAAGGTTTCTTGTCATTTAAATTCTGATTAGTTGGGGTTATATAATAGTTTGTCATGCTGTTCAGTTATGCTGAATTAAATTAGCTTATCAATGAGGAAATAACATAACTTAGAGTTTCAAGTATCCGATACTAAATTAGATAGCTGCTAGGTGAAAACTGTTTAACCGTTCTAACTCTTATAAATTTTATGGTTTCTTTTTATAGTGGCATTAAAATGTATCTCTTTACTTGATTGAAATACTTATTTGAGGAATGTTAAATGAGACTAATTGAACCTTAAAATATTTATATAGCATCACTTCTTGCTTTATTTTCAACCTTTTCTAAACATTAGATTTAAACATGATCCTATTGAAAATAATAAATGATTTCCAACGACTTGCAGACTATCAGATTATGTAACAAACTGAACATTTCCTCATAAAAAAAATGTTCTTTCTGCACCTAATGACAACTTGCCACGGAGAATTATCCGTGAGGACAATTCGCTGCAAGGACAACTCGCCGCCATGACAACTCGCCGCGTGATTTATGTTTTACTGGGGTATACATAATTTGCATATATCTAAAAATATTATAAATTTGAACAATGATTTGTTTCTAATCGATCAAGACTGACGTAAAACAGTAGTTAACAAATTTCATTATTCTAATTAATTAGTTTATTTTTGCTATATCTGTGAGAATATTCCAAGCCCCAAAAAGTATTAGAGATATTAAATAAAAATTTAGAAGTATTTAACGTCTGCTTCGAAATGAAGGGGCTTTCTAGTGGATGCCAAAAGGAAATTAAATACAAGGAACAGGAAAGAGAAGTCAGAAAGAAAAGTGACTACTTGAACAAAAGCACCAACCACCAGTCCTTGGCAATGCTCATTGATGCAGAAAAGCTACTTCTGGATGCAATCACTTACCAAGAATGATATGAAAAGGAACACAAGCACAGGTGACTGCACTCACAAATAGAAGAGGAGATAGTAAACGTAACTTATTAGCCTACCTAAGACAAAAATCTAAGACCTGAACTTGTTTTCTTTCCAATATCAAATTATTTTTGGCAAAATACTTCCAAATAGAACTAAGAAAATTGTATTGTTAATTTGCAACACGCAATATGTTTATATAATAGTTAAAAAAATATATTTAACTTTGAAAATGAAAAAAAAAATTGAAATACTGATAAGAAAATTTGATGATAATTTAGTTTACAATACGCAATTTATATTTAAATAAATGGTGTATATGGCAGTGAAACATATATCACAAGGTGACTTGTTTTGACGGCGTATTGTCCTAGCGGCGAATTATCTTAGCCGCGAGTTGTCCTCACGGCAAATTTTCCGGCGGCGAGTTGTCCGGTCACCTTCACTCCTTCATAACTGAGGAAAATTTGATTCTTATAATTAAATATCATCTGGTTGATTCAGTAAGGTGGACTGTTTAAAACTGTAGTTAATTATTCTCTGGTACATATAATGTGTTGGTAACAATTTAACATTTTTAGAGCATTAATTAATTATAAGTCTTTACTGTGAAATAAATTCAATTCTTTGATTTCTGTTAGAATGGTTGGCATCATCTACAAACAACATCCCACATTGATAATTACATTGAACGATGGTTACATTTAATAATTTCTTGTAAATTGTCAGTCCTAAAATAAGTTTGATATATAAAAGTCACAATCATTTTTCTGGTCACTTCTATATAGTGACTAGATTTTGTTTGTATATCTGACACATATTTAGTATATATTAAGTTACCGAAAATACTTTTCCAGTTGTCCTAAGTCTTTCAAACTGTTTCTGTAATTCAATTTAGAATCACTGTAGATTTAATTAATCTTACACATTTAATGTGTAAATAAATCAATTTCATCGGCTCGTACATTATACCGATATTAATTCTCGCTACATGGATAATATTTCTAATTGGGTTAAGATAGATTGATTATACAGTATACAATGTACATACAATGTGAAGGGGTTCGTATATATAAATAAATCCATTTTTTTTTTTGGAACATTAATAGGACCGTGATGAGACAATGACATATATGAAATTTGAAAGTTATTTTATGATCATAGAATAATATTATTAATTGATAGAAAATTATTCAGTTAAATCTCTATTTTTAAAGTAGATAGAGAACAAGCACCTCCCGTGGAAAAGGAAAAAGTTGCGTAAAAGTGGAGTTAGGGTCACACTATTATAAATAGAGAACTAAGACTAAAGCACAGACTGTGGCAAGGTAGATGAAGAAAAGTTTCAGTATCATACAGGGTGAGCAAGTGGTGAGCCAGTGGCCAAAATTATATCGCGTCTTGCAGGACGGATAATTCCTTTATTTTTTTATTTAACTGGCAATTTCAATGGAGTAACTGAAACAAAATAAGGTTTTCAGCGTCCCACAATCGCTGCAACAATACCTCTCTCTAGTGTAGTGTATCATAACTCTATGAGGGTGACCCACAAAAAAGTGTACCCAAGTTTGAATTAACAAAAATTTCGTGCAAGTACAGTCTTAATCAATACGGAGGTAGAATGGATACATGAAAAATATCTAATTTTTAAATTTATTTGAACTAATTTTTTTACTACTTATAAATACGCAATCTCTTCCTTATACATCTATATAACAATTCACTGCTTTCGTTGTTTTTCTGGTCCTTGTTAATATATAAAAAACCTGATCAGCAAAATCAAATTGCTGGTTCATGTATTTGCTGAACGATGTTGAGGGAAATCCTTGATTTGATTCACTCCGGAAAAAGCAGTT
>CANNZV010003457.1:0-62758 GCA_947561585.1 Caprella mutica
CTCTTTTCTCTTATAGTACATCATCACAGTGACTCTTTACTCTGATAGTACATTATCACAGTGACTCTTTTCTCTGATAGTACATCATCACAGTGACTCTTTTCTCTGATAGTGCATCATCACAGTGACTCTTTTCTCTGATAGTACATCATCACAGTGACTCTTTTCTCTGATAGTACATCATCACAGTGACTCTTTTCTCTGATAGTACATCACCACAGTGACTCTTTTCTCTGATAGTACATCATCACAGTGACTCTTTTCTCTGATAGTACATCATCACAGTGACTCTTTTCTCTGATAGTACATCATCACAGTGACTCTTTACTCTGATAGTACATTATCACAGTGACTCTTTTCTCTGATAGTACATCATCACAGTGACTCTTTTCTCTTATAGTACATCATCACAGTGACTCTTTACTCTGATAGTACATTATCACAGTGACTCTTTTCTCTGATAGTACATCATCACAGTGACTCTTTTCTCTGATAGTACATCATCCACAGTGACTCTTACTCTGATAGTACATCAACACAGTGACTCTTTTCTCTGATAGTACATCATCACAGTGACTCTTTTCTCTGATAGTACATCATCACAGTGACTCTTTTCTCTTATAGTACATCATCACAGTGACTCTTTACTCTGATAGTACATTATCACAGTGACTCTTTTCTCTGATAGTACATCATCACAGTGACTCTTTTCTCTTATAGTACATCATCACAGTGACTCTTTACTCTGATAGTACATTATCACAGTGACTCTTTTCTCTGATAGTACATCATCACAGTGACTCTTTTCTCTGATAGTACATCATCACAGTGACTCTTTTCTCTGATAGTACATCATCACAGTGACTCTTTTCTCTGATAGTACATCATCACAGTGACTCTTTACTCTGATAGTACATCATCACAGTGACTCTTTTCTCTGATAGTACACCATCACAGTGACTCTTTTCTCTTATAGTACATCATCACAGTGACTCTTTTCTCTGATAGTACATCATCACAGTGACTCTTTTCTCTGATAGTACATCATCACAGTGACTCTTTTCTCTGAAAGTACATCATCACAGTGACTCTTTTCTCTGATAGTACATCATCACAGTGACTCTTTTCTCTGATAGTACATCATCACAGTGACTCTTTTCTCTGATAGTACATCATCACAGTGACTCTTTTCTCTGATAGTACATCATCACAGTGACTCTTTTCTCTGATAGTACATCATCACAGTGACTCTTTTCTCTGATAGTACATCATCACAGTGACTCTTTTCTCTGATAGTACATCATCACAGTGACTCTTTTCTCTGATAGTACATCATCACAGTGACTCTTTACTCTGATAGTACATCATCACAGTGACTCTTTTCTCTGATAGTACATCATCACAGTGACTCTTTACTCTGATAGTACATCATCACAGTGACTCTTTTCTCTGATAGTACATCATCACAGTGACTCTTTTCTCTGATAGTACATCATCACAGTGACTCTTTTCTCTGATAGTACATCATCACAGTGACTCTTTTCTCTGATAGTACATCTTCACAGTGACTCTTTACTCTGATAGTACATCATCACAGTGACTCTTTTCTCTGATAGTACATCATCGCAGTGACTCTTTTCTCTGATAGTACATCATCACAGTGACTCTTTTCTCTGATAGTACATCATCACAGTGACTCTTTTCTCTGATAGTACATCACAACTGTCATTCTCTCTCCCACAGTTCATCCTCTTCACCCTCTTCATCGCCATGGCGGTTGCTTACCCCATGGAAAGTGAAGATCAGGACCTGTACTTCGATGAGTTCAATGGCGCCCTCATGGGGAAGAATCTCGAGCGTATTTTAGATCAGAACGAGTACAAAATCCCCGAGGAGAAAAATTCGGATGACCTGACGCAAGAAGAGGTCGAAGAAATGACTTTGGAAATTTGGGCGCTCATGGATTTCCTTAGATCTATTGAATAACTAGCTATTACCAGTTATTAACTAGCTATTACCAGTTATTAACTAGCTATTACCAGTTATTAACTAGCTTTTACTAGTTAATAACTAGCTATTACCAGTTATTAACTAGCTATTACTAGTTAATAACTAGCTATTACCAGTTATTAACTAGCTATTACTAGTTAATAACTAGCTATTACCAGTTATTAACTAGCTATTATTAGTTATTTACTAGCTATTACCAGTTAATAACTAGCTATTACTAGTTAATAACTAGCTATTGCTAGTTAATAACTAGCTATTACCAGTTAATAACTAGCTATTGCTAGTTAATAACTAGCTATTACCAGTTAAGAACTAGCAGATCAGTTTACTTTATAGTTGGAAATGTAACCTTCTTCTTTTATACAAATTTTCTCCAAAATTCAATCAAACTTTCATTTTAATTTGCATTTCTTACATTTTCGAATAAAAATGTGTTTTCACTTTTAAATAAATCTTTAAATACAAATATTTCATCCTTATTATTTGTTCAGTAATGTGTATATTTCAAGACTAGAAGGTAACAATACTTCTTAATTTTACGGTTCTAGGTGTATTCCATCCCGGTATATTCCAAGCCAGTTAATTCCTCCCCGGTATACTCCACCCCGGTATACTCCACCCCGGTAAATTCCACCCCTAGTGCTCGTACCCTAACAAAAATTTGGGATATGAAAGCCCACTACCTAATGACTCTTTCAGCAATAAAAAGAAATATGACAAATTATATCAAATTCACAGTCTATCATGCCTATCAGATTACATAGGTCATCACATTCACCAAGAAGAGAACAACTATTTGAATGGAATACAGTTATGTCAGATTCGTTCCTAATAATATTAGAATTGATATCATCACAATTATAATATTTGCAACTTGTATCGCTGTTTATACCCGGATAAAGATCATTATAATGATTGATTTCTGGGTCATCTTCATAGACACGGTCGTTCGCTTCCATTTCAATATTATTTTCCATTAGAGGGAGCATGGACATTGGACAACTCTAGGTACGGACTGATTTGTTGCCTTTTACAGCCCTCAAAACAAGGCCAATATTATATTACCTTGTATTTTCGAGATAGGATATTAAACCACATTAAATAGAACTCGTAGCATACATACAATGATTTGAATATAAGGCTGCAAGATTTACATGAATTGCTTATCTTTATTTGTGAAATCAAGATGGTAAATAAGTGTTCGATCGTGGGCTGCTACACCAACTACGCTGGCTATGAAAAAGGGACGGTCTTTCCCCTACCTGAAGATGAAGAGCAGAAAACTACATGGATAAAGTTTTTGAATTGGAAGGATTCCACAGAACTGAAGAATATCTTCATTTGCCTATAAACATTTTGCAGAAGGACGTGACTGTCAAGACCCCAACTCGTATCAAGCTGAAATCAACGTTGAAGCCAGTACCAACTATAGTTCCTGATTCCCAAAAAGTGATTAATCTACCTCCTGCTGCCATTTTTGAAAGTCTCGAGACCCCAAGAAGGCCACCGAAACGGCGAGTTCTCAGAGAAGATGAATTAGATGATTTCAAGAAAAGAGACTTCATAGCGAACATAGAAGACGTCATTTCCAAAGGTCCAAAGCATGTTGATGAGGACTATATATTCCATCACAAGGACGAATGCATCTTGATATATAAGCTAGAATCAAATTTAAATCAAGTCCTCCAAGTTACATTCTGCATTCGCGTTGATAACATGCTGCGGTGAAACTATTTTTTAAGAATTCTCCTATCGCTCTTCCTGCTTGGTTTCGTCAAGGTCGGAACACAGTCCTCATTAGTTGCAGTATGCTGCAAGGTTTTATTAATCATATGAAGCAGGTTGCTGGGGACTGCGACTCCATACCTTCAGATATGGAAGCTTTGAAGCTACAGCAAGCTCCAACGTATCCAGCTCGTGTAGTTCGGTTTGGAATTGGTATGAGGTATACGTCCTTGCAGGCCTACAATTTGCTGTTGGAAGAAATGCCGTTGTCCTCGGTCTCCTACCTTCGGCGATTGAGTGGTGAGTTTTGTAATTATAGGATAAAAACATTTCGCTTGCAACTTAATTTGTCTGATTGCCTTCATATTTGTAGTCATTTCAACTGCAAACTCTATTTTACACGAAATATTTTGTTCGAACATAATATTATTTATGGAATGGTTGATCAAAACTTGTCCTGAAATTTTCCCATAGATTTATTTACTAATTATATCATGAATAATAGGATAAAAGTGACATGTGTTCAAAATTTGAAGACAATTAAGGCTATAGGAAAAAGTTACAGGCAGAAGAATTTTATCAGAAATTTTGAGATTGTTATATTCTTATCAAGTATTTATTCATAATGGAGATATTTATGTCCTCATCTTTACTTTTTATTAACAATTTATTATAAAGTATAAATTTATGGTGGACATATTTATGTTCATCTTTATTATATATTAACTATTTATTATCAAGTACTTAGTTATAGTGGAGATATTTATGTCCTCATCTTTACTTAGAAATTGAAATATTTGTATTAACTGAAAACATTACCCTTCACCTTCTGAATTAATCTTATCTTTATTTTTTGAAGATACTCTAATTGGTTACGAAAATATCACCATTTTAATAAAATTTCATATACATTTGGCAGATTCTATTGACCCAGTGAAAGTGGCGAAAACTCTGCTGGAAAATGGAAACATTTCAGAAGATGTAGTCCTCCTGTTTGATGAAATGTATCTGCAGAAATGCGAGGAATATGTTGGTGGGCAAAGCTACGGAGTGGATGAAACCGGAACCATGCATAAAGGAATTGTTTGCTTCATGATAGTTGGATTGAAGGAAAATGTACCTTATGTCATTCATTCTGTGCCCGAATCAAGAATCAGTGGTAATCTGTTGAAGGGTGAAATAGAAAAAAAATTTCGGTGGCCGGAAATTTCGGTCTCGCAAATTTCGGTCTTGAAATTTCGGTGGCGGAAATTTCGGTGTCATAATTACAAATGACCTCTCAACATAAATGACCGTTATGTAGTTTGCTGTATCCACTATTTAATTGTACTGCACACTTCATGATTGTTTAAAAACTTGGCAGGGGGGTTCGTGGCAGCACGCCCCCTGATACATCTAATTCTTAAGTCTTATTTATACCTGAGACCGAATATCCCGTTCAAATCTCATGTTAAATAAATGTCAAAACATGTCAAAATTACTAATGTTACGTATCATTTTACAACGGTTAATGATGTTATCCGCTTTTAATAAATAAACTACACATTTTAGTACTCATATCTTCAACTTCTTCTATTATTGTTCTTCAATAACACTATTATAAACTGAGTCTAAGTTTTCCGAGACCGAATTTTCCAGGACCGAAATTTCCTAGACCGAATTTTCCAAGACTGAAATTTCCTAGAATTTTTTTTTCGCAAGAAGTCCAGAATGTAACCATACCTCTTACGCATTTTGTAGAAGGTGCAAAGTAATTCATCATATTATTAGGATCTGAATTAACAAATATACGAAATCGTGTGGCCGAAAAACAATTGGCTGAAAGTAGATTTGGCGTAAATTTAGCCGAATGGATATTTGGCCGAAATATTTTATTCAATGTGTATCCATGCAACGAACTGCAGTCACCGTTTAATTTAATTATTATTTTTTATTTGCATGGAACTCAAAGTTATTTTATAAAAAGGAAAATACAGTTTTCTGATGTACATTGATGCGCATCCACATTGCAAGCTGCAAGCATATATTGCTAACAATTTGAATTTTTCATAATCATGGATTTAATCTCAATTACAGGGTGACCAATAAAAAACTGGTCGACAGTATATGCTTATAACTCAAAAAATAATCGGTGTAGAAAGATGAAAAAAATATCACATGAAAAAGTTATTTTCAAGTTTTATTTATTATCAAATATGTTGAAAACTATCGAATAAGGGTTACAGATATCTTAATTAAACATAATGGATATTTCGTCAACACATTTTATTCAACCCTCATGAGTGTTTTCATCTCTAAACATTATCATTTAAGCAGTTCTCAAACTAAAGTTGTGGGAAAAATACCATTCAATACAAAAAAGATATAAGCATCAAAATGGTTAAGAATTTGTTCAATAAATGGACAAGAAATGAAGTGTTAGAGAAACCATTGCACTCGCAGAAGTGACAGATTGGTGCGGTTGAAGTTCGCACAGGCCATATTTTTTTTGAAGATGTAGAGACTGAAAATGTTTGTTCTGTAAACACCAACGAATATATTGAAATGTCAAATACTGTAATGACTGACGACAATCATCTTGACAACTTGAGGTTTTGTTTCAATAGGACACTGCACTGCATTCAGCCATACACATTCTTGTCTGGGCTAGATTAGTTGAAAAATCACTTCGAGGACAAGATTATTTCGCACTGAAACGTTTAATCTGTCCAACTAAATCCCTTGACCTTTCACCTTATGATTTTATCTCTTATATATGTTAAAGAGAAGGAATTTAAATTGAAACCGAACATGATTGAAGACATGAAGCAAGAGATACGTGAAGTAACCAAAATATATTAGTTGCAGTAGTCGCTAATTTTGAAAAAAGTATTGAATTATGTATTAAGCACAGCGGTGGCGATTTCCAGCACTTGTTATTTATTGAATAAAACTTGAGAATATACTCTTTTATGTGATTTTTTGTTTCACATTTCTACAACAATTACTTTTCAAGTTATGAGCATTTACTTTCTACCAGATTTTTATTGGAAATCCATTTGGTGTTGAGGTAAAGGTAGGTAACTCCTCACCCGACTTTACCGCTAACTAATTGTGCGAAATGAGTGTATAACCTGCCAGGAGTTACCCAACTTTACCGTTCACTAATAATTAGATTAGACGTGCGAGGTAAAGTATGGTAAGTACTCACATCTATAGAAAGCACAGAAAAGTAATAACAATATAAACCAAATGAACCTAACAAACACATTAGCAAATAGCGAGAAAAAATTGAAAACCTTTCATATTATCAAATTTCGCATAAATGATTTTTTTATATTCTAGTCTACCTTGAAAATAAATTTTAACAGTTTTCTACTATTTCTCAAAGAGAACTTTATCTTTCTTTGAGGGAGAACTCATCTTTATCTAGTGTTTCTAACCGTCATTTATATTTACAGTCCAATTTAGCTGAAGTTTTGATATGATTTGTAACATTTAATTGTAAGAAACTTATGTTTGTAATATTTTTCGATAAATGAATATTAAAATATCAATCTTAAACTTTTTTGTTTTAGTTCAATTTAATTGTTCTTGGTCTCAAATTGTAGATAATATTTATCATTTCATTGCAGATAATATTTAAATATTTATTAGTTTCGTGTACTGGTAAAGCTCGTACACCAGACGATCTTAAAACAAAGAACAAAGCTGATCCGTTCTAAATGTCATGAATCTCCTAGAACGACCTCTTTAAATTATATGGTTTAACGAATATTTTATTCGTCTACCAAGTATCTAGTCATATATTCATTATATTCAGAGGTATTACAATTTACGAAGTACAGTTTTTTCAAATTTTCAGTACATAATAAGATTTTGCTACCCTTTTAAGCAAATATTATAAGATTTTCATTAAAATTTTGATTAACTAATAATCAGAAATCGTTTAACTTCGATATGGTTTCTTTGCTGCTAAATGCTGTGAAAGAAAACTTACAACGTTTAAAATCCCACCTGAACTAATTCTCTGATCCTTATATTGACCACCAGATTCGTACAGCCTCCTTTTTTATAGTTACGTATTCTGTCGTTGTAGGAGCTCTATCTGTACTAATTATTATTAGCATGGTATGTTTTTATCAGTCTAAAAACTAATACGACGTTCAAATTATTAGGATGGTGTAGCATGCAAGGAAAATAAAGAAATTATTCATTAAATTAAAATATTTATTGATATAATTGACTTCGATTACATTATTTATAGATGACTTTAGTAAAACAATACTTTTGAATTTTCCAATGTTACAGAAATTCATCGGTTCGTTCGTTCGAAAAGTTTATAGAGAAGTTATCAACCTCGTAGAGTGAAAGTGTGAGTCATTTTGTGATGAGATTTCTAATGAGAAATGTATTAGCAATCTAGTCGCCTATTAAATGTAATCTTTTTAGTGTCTTCTGAATAAATCCAATAAATAACGAGAGGCACTTTAGAATCCAACGTAGTCCCCCCTGCTGGCTTCCAATGGTCTGTTTCTGTCTTCCTCAGCAGCGAATGCGATCTGGTCAAGAACGTACTGGGGGATTGGGTGGGGGAAGGCGGGGGCAACAGGCAGCCATTCAGACTCTGGCTTGTAACCGAACTCATCAGCTACGAATTTGAGGTAGTATTCTTCACCACTTGGGAATGTGAATCTGGTATGAAGAAAATAAAAATATACTTTTTGTACTCGAACCAAATAATCAAAATGGTTGACTAGTTAAATACATCAAGACAACAACACATTTACCTCAAATATATTTCACAATGAAATAAACACAATGATATAAAAAGAAAATGTCACAGATACAGGCCTTGTTAAATATCTCATTTTAACAATGTTAACAGCTCAAAGAAATATAAACTAGGGCTGTAGATTGTTCAACTAACTTGACGTCTCCACTTTGGTTGACTGCACCGGTTTCTCCCTGGCTCTGTCCAGCTTCTGAACGTACGATACCATCACCAGTCTCGAAGTCGAAGCTGTAGGCTCCGTCCTCGTTCTCAACTCTCTCGTTACGGAGGATAGGAACCACTTCGTCGTTCTGTGGCCTGGCTGAAGCCACGGCGAACAGACACAATAGGATAACCTGAAGACAATAATAGAACTTATGAGGATAACAATTGAGTTTGAACATTCAAGTGATATAAATTTTAGATGGTTAACGTCTGCTTCGGAAACAAAGGGCATATCACTGACGGCAAAAGGACATAACATACAAGGGACTGGAAGAAGCTGTCGGAAAGAAAAGTGGTTCCATAATGAAAGTAACATGATACAGTCAGTGAAAGTGCTCATTGATGTAGTAAAGCTATTTCATGAAGGTAGTAAAAATGAACACAAGCACTGACAACTGCAATCACGGATGAAAGAGGAGAATGAAGCCTAACGAAAAATTTACGACTTCGTAGCGGAAGATCTAACCCTAGCGCCCAGTCAAGAAGGATTAATACGTGGATCCCACTTATTAATCCCACTACTAATAATATCCCACTACTCCACTGGAGTAGTGTTAATTAATAAGTTCCAAGTGACGGTATCACTCACGGCTTTCATTGTGATGGTGTTTGGGTAGGTAGATGCAGAGGACTGATGTCTGTGAGTAGGTGCAATGTGCTTATATAGGCTACTAAGCTGTCAGGACAGTGTGACCTCTAACAATATAGTGGAGCAGGCAAGATAGCACTCTCTGAAGTTTGTCACTGATAGTAACACCAGCAGTAACACCTGCAGTAACACCAGTAGAAGTCAATGTGACTATTCTATTGGTTTAATTTGATCTTTACTTTTGGTCTCGATTTATCATGTCAATGATCCAGCTTCTCAATTTGATCAATCCAAAAAGAAAATAGACTGCCTCGACTGACTCATCATCTTCACCAGTTTTACCGGCATCAAATTGAGTTTTTTTTTTCTCAATTTGATCAATCCAAGCAGAGAAAGACTGACTCGCCTGACTCATCTTAATCAGTTTTATCGGCAGGTACGGACACGAACAAAATTATTTCTCAGATGAAAAAACTTTCGCTGCCGACGAAATGACAAAGTCCTATCAAAATCATCTGCAGACCTTCCTGACTCGATGAGAACGGTTTTCAGACGTCAGAAACCAACTGCCGTCTAGATGTGGGCTGCCATTCCAAGAATATGAAAATTTCCCTTCATTTTTTATCTTAAAGATGGAAACAAATTCGCTCATTGCAACTATTTTGATAACTGCACTTTAAGAAGCGGAAATAAACTTTCACTAACCAACAACACAACGCACCGGCGCACACGACGAGAAAAATTAGAACTAGTGCCCACGTTTCTGGAGCAAGGAGGTTTGGCGTCACCAAACCAGAACCCGATAAACTTTTGTGGTTGGTCTCTTCTGGAAGCAGATGCCTTTGCTTCTTCTCGTGGGTCAATTGAAGCTCTGAAGCGTAACCTCAAGAAAGTATGAAACGAAATGTCTCAAGAAACTCCTGCGAGAAACGGAAGAGCGGCAGAGGGTTTCCGTAAAAGACTTGGGCGATTAATTCAGGCCAGAGGTGAACAAATTGAAAGAAATTTTTGAATGATTTTCAATTTTTTTTTCTCGAATACATTCTGAAATATCACATTCTAAAATAGTCCAAGTTTTTTTTTCCACAGGAAGACCAGAATGTAACCTTGCCTACTACGCATTTTGTAGAAGATATAAAGTTATTCATCATATTAGTAGGATCTGAATTAACACACATACGAAATCGTGTGCGAACACTTGGCCGATGGACACTTGGATGAAAGTAGATTTGGCGTAAATTTGGACGAACGGACATATCGCCGAATTTTTTTATTCGAAGATATTGTTGTCTGTTTCCTAGTAATAACAAAGTTCCCTTGTAATAACAAAGTCTAATTCTTTCATTGGCTTAATTGTTTTTGGCCCAATTGTCGTGGGCCCAATTTTCTTGGGTCCCAATTATATGAGTCCCAGTTGTCCGGGACTCAATTGTCGTGGGCCCAATTGTCGTCGGGCCCAATTGTTGTCGGGTCCAATTGCTGGGCCCAATTGTTGGTGCAATATTTTTTATTTGCATGGAATTCAAAGTTATTTATAAAAAGGAAAACAAAATTTTCAGATGGGGATATAATGCGTATCCATATTACGAACTGCAAGCACATATTGCTTAACAATTCGTATTTTTCTTAATCATGGATTTCATCTCAAATACAAAGGGTGAAAAAAAGCTTTTGAACTTGTTATCATTGGTTATTTATTATATTTACGACCAAGTTTTTAAATAATAGAGTTATTTTATATTATAATCATAAAGTTATTATTTTTATTATATTGAAATAAATATTACTGTCTCACTTTTTCTTTAAAAAAAATATTTCGGCACATTGTCCCGTCAGCCGTTCGGCAAACTTTCGTTCGGGCAAATATTATTCGGCTTTCGGCCAAGTGTCCGTCAAGCTTACGAATTTTACCTGTAAATTTTGACTATAAAATCTTCATGCAGTAAAATGTTACCTGTTGTCCTACTGTTGATGTCGTTCAGAGATTTCAAAGCACAGAAAACTGTCAACACCTTTACAAAGAAACACATTCGTCAACATAGGGAAGCTCCGAGTTATCGGACAGTTTCACATTTTCGATCATAAAAGAGAAAATTGAATGCTATTATTATTCAACTTTAATAATATTAAAATCATTTCTTTCGTATGGTCGAAAATGTGAACCCGTTCGATAACTCGGAATTCGCTCTATTTCTTATTCTCTGACGTGACTTTGAAAAGGCATAGAAATTAATTATAGGCACATGTTAAAAGCAGATCCTCCTTAATCTTCTATGGCCCCACCATAACTTTTTACCTGGGTAACTATGAATAACTTTGTAAAAGTTAGAGACCTTACAAGGAGACACTTACAGTAATCGGAAAGTGGTCAGGAAGCAATCACACCGTTAATTTTTCTCTAATTCATCTATCATGGCTCATCTTAACACCCACTTTCCGAGTACTGTACCTAAATGAATGAGTGCCAAGTCACTCAGAAAAGCACAGAAAAGTAATAACAATATAAACCAAATGAACCTAACAAACTCACGAGAGTATAGCGAGAAGAAATTGGAAAAACCTTTCACATTATCAAATTTTGAATTATTGTTTTTTTTTATATTATAGTCTACCTTGAAAACAAATTTTAACAGTTTTCTATACTATTTTCCGAAAGAAAATTTTATCTTTCTTTCAGGGAGGACTCATCTTTATCTAGTATTTCTAACCATCATTTATATTTACAGTCCAATTTAGCTGAAATTTTGATATGATTCGTAGCATTTAATTGAAAGAACTTATGTTCGAGATATCTATTCGATAAATAAATATTTAAAAAATCAATCTTATTATTTTATCAATTTGTTTTCATTTTAGTTTAATTTAATTGTTATTGGACTTATATTATAGATAATATTTTTTATTGCAGATAATATTTGAATATTTATTTGTTCCCTGTACTGGTAAAGCTCGTACAGCGGACGATCTTAAAACAAAGAATAATACTGATCCGTTCTAACAAACATGCAGCTCTTACAACGACCTCTTTAAATTGTATGGTTTAACAAATATTTTATTCGTGTACCTAGTATCTGGTTATATATTCTTATATTCAGAGGTATTGCAATTTACAATCAACACTCAAAGTACTGTTTCTCAGAAGTTTGGTTTTGTTACTCTTTTCCTATAAATTTTCTTTGATTAGAAAAGATCTATAGAAAATAAAGAAAGGTGTAACTATTGTATTTAAAATCCTATATTTTCACGTAATTCATATCTAATTAGTAGCTAAAATCTATTGTTATATTTTATCTACCTTATAATCTTGTACATTTATATGAGTATTGAGTAAGTCTTATAATAATTATTATAAGATTTTCATTAAAATTTTATTCTATAATTATCAGAGATTTATTTATCTTTGATTACGTTTCTTTGCTGTTAAACAGAACTTACAAAATTTATATCTGCATTTAAACTAATTCTCTGATCCTTATAGTGACCACTAGATTCGTATATAGACCTCTTTTTCAGGTATATATTCTGTCGTTGAACGAGCTTTACCTGTGCTAATTATTATTAGCATGGTATATTTTTTATCATTTCTTACAATTATTTTACCGTACAAATTATTAGGATGGAGTAGCATGCAGGAAAAAAATCATTAAATTAAAATATTTATTGATATAATTGACTTTGATTACATTATTTATAGATGACTTTATTAAAAAAATACTTTTGAATTTTCCAGTGTTACAGAAGTTCGTCGGTTCGTTCGTTCGAAAAGTTTATAGAGAAGTTATCAACCTCGTAGAGTGAAAGTGTGAGTCAGTTTGTGATGAGATTTCTAATGAGAAATGTATTAGCAATCTAGCCGCCTATTAAATGTAATCTTTTTAATGTCTTCTGAATAAATCCAATAAATAACGAGAGGCACTTTAGAATCCAACGTAGTCGCCCCTGCTGGCTTCCAATGGTCTGTCTCTGTCTTCTTCAGCAGCGAATGCGATCTGGTCAAGAACGTACTGGGGGATTGGGTGGGGGAAGGCAGGGGCAACAGGCAGCCATTCAGACTCTGGCTTGTAACCGAACTCATCAGCTACGAATTTGAGGTAGTATTCTTGACCACTTGGGAATGTGAATCTGGTATAAAGAAAATAAAAATATACCCTTTGTACTCGAACCAAATACTCAAAATGGTTGACTGGTTAAATACATCAAGACAACAGCACATTTACCTCAAATATATTTCACAATTAAATAAACACAACAGTATAAATAGAAAATATAACAGATACAAGTCTTGGTAATGATCTCATTTTAGAAATGTTAATAGCTCAATAGCTCATACAATACGGCAATAGATTGTTCAACTTACTTGATGTCTCCACTCTGGTTGACTGCACCGGTTTCTCCCTGACTCTGTCCAGCTTCTGAACGTTCGATACCATCACCAGTCTCGAAGTCGAAGCTGTACGCCCCGTTCTCGTTCTCAACTCTCTCGTTACGGAGGATAGGAACCACTTCTTCGAAGTCGAAGTTCTGGGGCCTGGCTGCGGCCACGGCGAACAAACACAATAGGATAACCTGAAAACAATAATAACTTAATGAGATAACAATTGAGTTTGAACATTCCAATGATATATTTAGTACGGGGTTTAACGTATATTTCGGAACCATAGGCCATATCACTGACGTCAAAAGGACATTAAATACAAGGGGCTGCAAGAAGCTGTCCGAAACAAAAGTGGCTCCATAAAGAAAGTCACCTACTGCCGTCAGTGAAAATGTTCATGGATGTAGTAAAGCTACTTCATGAATGAAGTCATAATGGACATAAGTTCTGGCTATCTCTCTCGCGGATGGAAGAGGAAAATGAAGCCTAGCTGAAGAGCATAATCCTAACGACCAGGCAAGGAGGATTTATTCATGGGATATTAAAGTTATAGCTCAGGAATGAGCTCTTCTTGCCTGGGCTCTTCTCTAAAGCACCAAGTAGCGTTTTGTTCAAATTAAAATATTTGCACTAAAATAAATATATTTCTTTTTATCCTAAAATATTCAACATTAGAATTATTATGTAAATGAACACAAAATGAAGAAATAAGAAAAGATTGTAACTACATTCATTAAATTGTATGTTTCCCACAAGAAAAATGAGATGACTATTTAGACAAAAACTTATTGCTACAATTTCAAAGAATATCACTGGGGTAGTGTCAATTAATAGGTTCCAAGTGACGGTATCACTCACGGCTTTCATTGTGATGGTGTTTGGGTAGGTAGATGCAGAGGACTGATGTCTGTGAGTAGTTGCAATGTGCTTATATAGGCTACTAAGCTATCAGGACAGTGTGACCTCTAACACTATAGTAGAGTAGGTAAGACAACACTCTCTGAAGGTTGTCACCAACAGTAACATTAGTAGTAACACCTGTAGTAACACCAGTAGTAACACCAGTAGTAACACCAGTAGTAACACCAGTAGTAACACCAGTAGTAACACCAGTAGTAACACCTGTAGTAACACCAGTAGTAACACCAGTAGTAACACCAGTAGTAACACCAGTAGTAACACCAGTAATAACACCAAAAGTAACACCAATAGTATAGGGAAGATAGAATTTTATGAAGGTAGCACAAGGTAGCACATTCTTAATAAAGTCAATGTGACTATTCTATTGGGTAAATTTGATCGTTATTTTTCGTCTCGATTTCTCAAGTCAATTCGATACTTCTTTTTTGGAGTCAGAATATATCCCGACCTTTCCTCTCAGGTCTTATTGATTGAGATTTGACATACGTTTTTCACTTAGGTTTTTAATAATTTAGCGTTAACAGTCTGAGAGAAAGGCAATGACTTGGCATCCAGTTTTAATACACTCCGCTTTCATAAAAGCGGTAATAATAGCAAGACATGAGTCTAAGTTATTACATAATTGTATCTCCTTGAACATTTCGTTTCTATGAATTAGGTTCAAAGAAAATGGTTTTGAGGGCTTGACTTAGCGTATATAGCAAATATTGCTACCCGGATCAGCTGCTGAAAGCTCCGATGACAGTGTCCTTATGAAAAAATAATTTTAAATTTAATTTTAAACCGATTTGGAAGCTGTCTTTCAATGACTCTACTTTTTCATATAATTACATACGATTAGACAAAAATGTGATAAATTGTGAGTTACTCATATTATGATCATTTATTTAAATATGTAAGGAGTATATCAGAACTCTCTCAAGTCATTAGATGCACGACTGTGTTTGAGAACAAATGGGTTAAAGGCTGGTTTACACGCTACGTTTTTACACCGTTTTAACTGCGCAGTTCAAGACGTTGCAGGTAAAACGTTGCGTTTGAACAGTAAAACTACGCAAATTTTGACTACGAATGACGACTGTGCAGTTGCAACGATAACTGAGCTCATGAGCATAGATTTCCGTGAACTGCACGGACAAATTGGAACTTGTGGACGCAGCTCTGTTTTGTGGATCATCAATAGGTGACAATGGCTGACCTCAGGAAATGTACTCTTGAGTTTATCACAGAATTTATTGCTCTACTCGAAAGTTTCCCTCGAAGGAGTATAGTGATAGAGATAAAAAGGGGAGGCGTATGAAATATTAGTTGAAAAATACAGAGAAATTGACTTGACTGGACAATTGAAAAATTTTATAAACAGAGAGGATTAAACACTATTGATTCGTTTTAAACCACCGGTATATAGAAGTCAAAACAATTTCATTCTTTCTCGTCAATCATATTCTAAATATCTATGAATTAAAGCATATTCTCACAACAGCGTTACATTTGTAACGCTGTATTTTTTTTAACGAGACAAGTAGCCAATCCTAACAAAATTAGTTCCTCATCCATCGTGGATGAGGAACTAATTAGGTGTGAACATGGAACCGTGTAGACGCTCTAAACTTGGAACGTTTCCGTTCCGTGTTAAGACAACGCAAACTAAAACGGTGTAAAAACGTAGCGTGTAAACAAGCCTTAACGTCTCACTATAATCAGTTAACTGCAACCCTTATAGCGGCTTTAGATGTGCGAGAGAATTTGTAGCTAGCCATGCTCCGTACAGTGTGACAACCATGCCCATACAATAATACCTTAGATATATTTTTATCATTGCTTGTTAATTTTATTCTAAGTAGAAAGTTATTCTTTGGCGCTTGCGAATATTTGTATAGATATCAAATGAAGGTTTTTATGAAGAAAGAAAATCGAAAAGGCAATTGGTTAAGATTTTATAAGAGATTTAGTGAGGGCTGGTGCGCCAGCGACTAGGTTAGTGGGCAACTTCTACGGGCTAGGTTACTACAGGGTTACCTCTCACTCCGTATAGGTTAGTAATTAATTTGATACTTTGATTTATATAATTGAGTTATATTGAACAAAGAATTCTGGCGGTAGGTTGAATGTGGAACTGAGATGGATTCACATTTTCGGACACTTAGGATAAAAGAATAACTATATAATTTAAAATTATATCTTAATTGGTGTCCAACTGTCCATATTACCTGCTGGTATGTGGAGCCATTTGTTTGTTCATAATTTACTCAACTGCCATTAATATTTTAAAGTGCATAAAATTACTGTGTTATCAATGTAACTAAATTAGATGAATCAAACTAACGAATTATGCAATTACTCACCTGTGCTGTGAGTCTTATTCACAGGTATATATATTTTTAGGTAACTCCTTTTCTATATGTGCATCAGGTAGCAAAGTTCCTTGGGCAATATTTCCCCAATGTTGTTACGATGTTGCCAATATTGTTTCAGTATTGGGACAATGCTGTCAATATAGTTTCAGTATTGTTTCAGTATTGGGACAATGCTGTCAATATAGTTTCAGTATTGTTTCAGTATTGGGACAATGTTGCCAATATTGTTTAAGTATTGGGACAATGTTGCCAATATTGTTTCAATATTGGGACAATGTTGCCAATATTGTTTCAGTATTGGGACAATGTTGCCAATATTATTTCAGTATTGGGACATTGTTACCAATATTGTTTAAGTATTAGGACAATGTTGCCAATATTGTTTCAATATTGGGACAATGTTGCCAATATTGTTTCAGTATAGGGACAATGTTCCCAATATTGTTTCAGCATTGGGACAATGTTGTCCCTATAATCTTTGCTACCTTAGACTTTAGTGGTTCTCTTAGAGTTTTTACGTCAGAATTCCTATGCAGAATTATTCCTGAAGAGAATTTCGTGAAGTTTTTCGATTGGCGATAGTTTGTAAAAAGGCCCTTTACAACAGGTCAAGTCATGACCCGAAGTCATGTCACTCTTATATCTAATTAAATAACTAATGCATTAATTCTAAAGATTGATATCCCACCCCTAAAATTATATCATATTCGAATATTATTATTTATATCCAAAACAAAGTTTTCGCCAATTAAGTAGTAATTTAGAAGTATTTTATTCTCAAAAATAGAAATAAAGAAAACGTCAGATTCTGACTTGTCAAATCTTAATGTTAAATATAGGAGAGAAATACAGTCATGGATGTGTGACTTATCTGACCTCAAGCAAGGGTCAATTTGACTCGTGAGATTTAAATGGACATGATAAACTGGGTCAAAAAGTAGCGATCAAATTGACTAGACAACATAGTCACTTCTACCCAATCTGTTAAGTTTCTACCAATGACTAATGGTGGGGAGAAGCGAACTAACATTAGTTAGTACAAATAAAGAGCAGTGTGTTATCAGAGCAAGTACACACCCTGGTGAACAACTATCGCTCTCTATTGTTCACTGAAGAAGATGGATAAGAATGTGAACAAACTGTTGTGTTGTGATATGTGACATATAAACCCATACCCAGTGCCATTAAGGACACCTAAAAGATAACTTTATTTGACAAAATATTATTGGATAATTTGAAGTGAAAGTGTGATAGTTGGTCAGTAGATAGACTGCACAGTGTATACTGATGTATACAGTAGCAGCATACAAAGTACCTGTCAGTTCATCTGGTCAAACACATCTAATTACCCAATGTTTATTAGGGTGTACAATAATTATTTAATGGAAGGCCATCAGACAAACTGAAACTAATTTTTGGAATTAGATTTAATAAAATGATCACGTAAATTCGAAGGCAATCGTGTATCCTTTACCTCATTACTTTGATAACAGGTTCAAATAACAATTATTTTTTATCATAAATGGAGTAATTTCTGCAGCAAAGGACTGACCTTGCTCCTTGTTATTTACCTGTGTGACTAATTGCAATAACTAAAGGGACTAATATATATTTGTGTCTCGCTGAACAGTAGTGAGGGGGAATGAATGTGTTGATAGTGATGTAAAAGATACAAAGAACTCATATGAAAAGATACAAAGAACTTATTGAAAAAGATACAAAGAACTTATTGTAGAAGATACAAAGAACTTATTGGAAAAGATACAAAGAACTTATTGTAGAAGATACAAAGAACTTATTGGAAAAGATACAAAGAACTTATTGGAAAAGATACAAAGAACTTATTGTAAAAGAGACAAAGAACTTATTGTAAAAGATACAAAGAACTTATTGTAAAAGATACAAAGAACTTATTGGAAAAGATACAAAGAACTTATTGGAAAAGATACAAAGAACTTATTGGAAAAGATACAAAGAACTTATTGTAAAAGATACAAAGAACTTATTGGAAAAGATACAAAGAACTTATTGCAAAAGATACAAAGAACTTATTGGAAAAGATACAAAGAACTTATTGGAAAAGGTACAAAGAACTTATTGGAAAAGATACAAAGAACTTATTGGAAAAGGTACAAAGAACTTATTGGAAAAGATACAAAGAACTTATTGTAAAAGATACAAAGAAGTTATTGGAAAAGATACAAAGAACTTATTGGAAAAGATACAAAGAACTTATTGGAAAAGATACAAAGAACTTATTGGAAAAGATACAAAGAACTTATTGGAAAAGATACAAAGAACTTATTGGAAAAGATACAAAGAACTTATTGGAAAAGGTACAAAGAACTTATTGGAAAAGATACAAAGAACTTATTGGAAAAGATACAAAGAACTTATTGGAAAAGATACAAAGAACTTATTGGAAAAGGTACAAAGAACTTATTGGAAAAGATACAAAGAACTTATTGGAAAAGATACAAAGAACTTATTGGAAAAGATACAAAGAACTTATTGGAAAAGATACAAAGAACTTATTGGAAAAGATACAAAGAACTTATTGGAAAAGATACAAAGAACTTATTGGAAAAGATACAGGTATAATAATATAAACATCACTGTATAGTGTGATATAATTAATTAGCTGCAAGTTCCATCAGACTAATAAATGTATTTATTGGTGTTTAGTTACTGATAATTAAACTGAAATGAATTTTATATTGTTTTATAACAGTGAGTTTACTATATTTACTTATTGCTGCTTATCATGTATATTGCAGTCTATTTATATAAGTACTATACATGAGTATATTGCAGTCTATTTATATACGTACTATACATGAGTATATTGCAGTCTATTTATATACTATATATGAATGTGCATGAATACTCTACCTTAAAAAGGAAGTGAAAGAGTAACAATTGTGAAGGGCGTGATAGTACTTTAAAGGGACTGTATGTTCGGGCCCTGAGAGGGGGGTGTTTCTTATGCCTGGCAGGCATTTCTTTATTTCAATATTCATATTCAATATTTCCAATATTTAAGTTCTTTCATTCACATGGTAGCGTGGTTATTAATTAGTGCCGAGCGGGCATTTATTTACGTGGGTTACGATTCTCCCTAGAAAGAATAATCAATTTGTTTAATTTACTGTTTACGTTACTTGTCAATAATAATCATTATTATCTTCACTTCATTAAATAGCATCAAATCAAATATCGTACCAAAATAACAAGGTTAAATAAAACACAGTCATAGTTTAAATTAGGTGTAATCTAATTAAGTAATAGATCAGACAAAAGGTTCGAGAAATAGTAAATCCTACATATACATCGTACATTTAATTCAATTAATCAAATATCTACCTATGGAGGAGTTTAACTTACAACATGGGTCAAGCTTTGGAGGTTGAGAGTATACTTTTCACAAATAAACACTGACACAATCACTGAGGGAATGCGGGTGGAGGTTACTGAGTTTCTAATGGAGTTGATGCGGCTGGAAACTCTTCGGAACCACTGTACTAGTGTATCGGGAACGGCTGAAGTCCTCCACTGGAACTTTTGTTAATTGACGTGGACGACAACTCGTGCAAATCTCGGTACGATGATGGTGACTCTGGCTTCAGACTCCAACTGCTTATTGAATGTCTGCTCTGCAACATGAGAAGTTATTCTGCAATAGACTTCAGTTCTTGGTTCCCACATCCTGTCTCATTTGGCTTCGACTCTACCGTAAAGAATACAACCTCTGCTGCCTGGATCCATTGAATTGCAAGATTCAGCCAATTGCTAAGGATCCTATCTCCACCACTATGACGGGCGGAGATCTTCATCGACTAAGTCCTGCGATGGTCACCTAAGGCTGGGGCGAGAGAAGACTTCACCCCGCCGGGGTCTTATCCAGACCGGTAAACTACTTAAAACACTCTTGTAAGCAGAGAGCGACGACAGACAGAGTAGGACCCCTTCATAATCTCAATCCACCGCTTATATACTCCCCAGATTCATCTAAAACTCCACTCAAATCCAAACGTAAGATGCCGCTGATCTCACTTCTCCAATTCCGATTGGTTCTCAACCCTCCTGTAGGCTGTCCCTAATTCTACCCTCAACTAATAGAAACTGACCAGATCAAAAATAACTCCTCCTATATTTCCGACTAAACTAATTACTTTCTCACAGAAAAGAAACATCAAACTTGAAATCTGTTAGGATACATGAAACCTCAAGAGCTCGTTATTTCTATAAAGTAAACCACAGAAAACCTCTGGCCTAGAGAAAACAGTTGGTGGTTAATTACCCTCACCAAATGCATTACATGTAACAGAGTTTGAAACTCTTATTCACTCTCTTAAAGCAATAAATATTATTGTCAAACAGCCATTCTAAAACCACAAACATTTGAGCAGAAGGGAAATATCCAATGACACTGTTTTATTTCAAAGTCACAAAATAATTAACTTCAAATAACAAACCGGTCTGAAGATTTTATAGCTACCAGTATACAGGACTATTAGTAACTTTAAAGGTACTATTAGTACCTTTAAAGGTACTAATAGTACCTTTAAAGGAACTTATAGTAATTTAAATGTACTAATAGTACTGTAAAGGAACTAATAGTACTTTAAAGGTACTAATAGTACTGCAAAGGTACTAATAGTACTGTAAAGGTACTAATAGCACTGTAAAGGTACTAATAGTACTGTAAAGGTACTAATAGTACTTTAAATGTACTAATAGTACTTTAAAAGGTACTAATAGTACTGTAAAGGTACTAATAGTACTGTTAAGGTACTAATAGCACTATAAAGGTACTAATAGTACTGTAAAGGAACTAATAGTACTGTAAAGGAACTAATAGTACTGTAAAGGTACTAATAGCACTATAAAGGTACTAATAGTACTGTAAAGGAACTAATAGTACTGTAAAGGTACTAATAGCACTATAAAGGTACTAATAGTACTGTAGAGGTACTAATAGTACTGTAAAGGTACTAATAGTACTGTAAAGGTACTAATAGCACTATAAAGGTACTAATAGTACTTTAGAGGTACTAATAGTACTGTAAAGGAACTAATAGTACTGTAAAGGTACTAATAGCACTATAAAGGTACTAATAGTACTGTAAAGGAACTAATAGTACTGTAAAGGAACTAATAGTACTGTAAAGGTACTAATAGCACTGTAAAGGTACTAATAGTACTTTAGAGGTACTAATAGTACTGTAAAGGTACTAATAGTACTTTAGAGGTACTAATAGTACTGTAAAGGTACTAATAGTACTGTAAAGGTACTAATAGTACTTTAGAGGTACTAATAGTACTGTAAATGTACTAATAGCACTTTAAAGGTACTAATTTATCGCGGAAAAATTCATCGCAAGTTACTGCATAGCAGTAAATTAATCGCATGGTAAATTAATCGCATGGTAAATTCATCGCATAGCAAATTCATTGCATGGTAAATTCATCGCAGGATAAATTCATCGCAAGTTACTGCATCGCAGTAAATTAATCGCATGGTAAATTCATCGCATAGTAAATTAATCGCATGGTAAATTCATCGCATAGTAAATTCATTGCATGGTAAATTCATCGCAGGATAAATTCATCGCAAGTTACTGCATCGCAGTAAATTAATCACATGGTAAATTCATCGCATAGTAAATTCATCGCATGGTAAATTCATCGCATGGTAAATTCATCGCAGGGTAAATCATGGGTAAATATAGATATAAAGGTAGAAAATACAAACAATAGAAAGGTAAATAATAGAAAAATATGGGATATGAATTATTTTTTCATAAAAAGACATTATAACGTTATAAATATTGTATGGATATGTTGCTAAAGCCAACAGTTAATATTCAAAACACATATTAAAAATTAAATTCTATCGTTACAACAATATATATCTTAATTACTTTTAGAAAGATAAATTATATGATATGTTTTATGATATTATATCAAAATACCTTATTCACATTTACTGAGGCAATTATGCTTTGCTGATCCTACTCTTATAGACATTATTGTAACATTGAATTATTAAATATTTCGAAATTTTATAGTAATTGTATGATATACATATGAATGTTACTTTTACCAAAAATTCAATCATTTAAAGTAAACTAGCAGCACAAATTCGCACAAACAAATTACCCTAATCCAGCATTTATTTGCAAAGAGTTTATTTTAGGCCCATACTATACTGGCAGTTCCACCGCCGCGGTGCTACCGCTTTGTTACTGCTTCTTAAAATCTAAAGTATACTAGGCGGTGAGGAGGCGGCGTTTCCGCCGCGTTCTCACCGATTGCAAAGTATACTGGGCTGTGAAACCGCGCCAGATACGTTTTGCAGTGTTTTTTGCAGTCTATACAGTGTTTTAAACATCAATTGGCGATTATTGAAAAAATGTTAGGGATATAGGCAATGCAAGTGAACGATTCTTCTAAATTTGCTATTGGTCATATATCAACCTATAGGTACCTATTTGAGTTTTAGTTATCTGTCACAAGAATTCTGCTGTTATTCTAAAAATAATAAATTTACAACACAATTCAGTTATAGGTATATATTGACTGAAAAAATCTGAAGTATGCACACAGCTCTATAAGATTAACAATTATTTTAATTATTGTACAAGCTCATTTCTAGAGCAATATAAAAAGCTAACTTTAAGCTTTTATAAAAAGCTAACTTTAAGCTTTTATAAAAAGCTAACTATAAGCTTTTATAAAAAGCTAACTTAAAGCTTTTATAAAAAGCTAACTATAAGCTTTTATAAAAAGCTAACTTTCAGAGCAGCGGAATGTTTGGTTTTTGGCGTGAACTGTGATCAACTAAAAAAAACGAACATATTCAAATTGGTGACCGGACAACTCGCCACCGGACTATTCGCCGTGAGGACAACTCGCCGCTAGGACAATTCGTCGCTAGGACAATTCGCCGCCAAAACAACTCGCCGCGTGATATATGTTTTACCACCGTATACACCATTTATTTATAAAAAATATTTTATATATAAGGTGCGTGTTGTAAATTAATTAAAAGTATTTTACTAAAAATAATTTGCTATTGGAAAGAAAACAAGTTAAGGTGTCTTCTTAATACGTTTAATGACTTATAAAAATTACTTCAGTTTAGAACTAGTACATTCCCTACAAACAACGGTCTGTCGATTTGATGGAACAATCCATCGAATCGATATACCTTGTTTATAGGTTAGTTTAAATAAAGGTTATTTAACTACGAAGTCTTAGATTTTTGTGTAAAGGTACGTTTTGCATGCAGCGATTGTTGCGATCATCGCTCAGCGATGATCGTCCAGCAATAGGAATACATTGAAATATAGATCTGCGCTTGTTCCAAAACAGCTCCATAGGAATAGCATTGAACTAATTCTCAGCGATAATCACTAGGCGATGATCGTAATTAGCAATCGCTGCATGCAAAACGTACCTTTAGGTAGGCTAATAAGTTACATTTACTAACACCTCTTTATTTTCCTCTTCTATTCGTGAGTGCAGTCACCTGTGCTTGTGTTCCTTTTCATATCATCCCTTTTTAATTGATTGCATCCCCGAAGTAACTTTTCTGCATCCATGAGCTTGTCATGGACTGGTGGTTGGTGCCTTTGTTCAAGGAGTCACTTTGCTTTCTGACTTCTTCTTCCTGTCCCTTTTTAATTTCCTTTTGACGTCAATTAGAATGCCCTTCGTTTCAAAGCAGACCTTAAATGCTTCTAAATTTATATTAATGGCTTTAATATTTTTTGCAGCCTGAAATAATCTCTCGCAGATATAACAAAAGAAACTAATTAATTGAAATAATGAAATTTGTCAACTAGTGTTTTACGTCAGTCTTGAGGGTATTGAAACAAATCATTGTTCAAATTTATAATATTTTTAAATATATGTAAGTGATGTATACGCCGACAAAACATAAATCACGCGGTGAGTTGTCCAAGCGGCCAGTTGTCCTAGCGGCGAATTGTCCTTCGGCGAATTGTCCGCGGCGAGTTGTCCAGTGGCAAATGGTCCGCGGCGAGTTGTCCAGCGGCGAATTGTCCGGCGGCGAGTTGTCCTAGAACCATTCAAATTATATAAAAATTAATTAGGTCTATCTATATATGATTATATATGAAAATATTAAAACAATGAAGGAATATGAATATTAACCATTACAAAAATATAAATTTTGCATTAGGAGATATTTTAAAATATACCTAATAATAAAATCAGAAATAATGCAATATAGCGAGATGTAGTAGTGTACTTTTCCCGTTATAAATAACGGGGTTTCAATAGAAATTGGATGTTTATTCAAAATTAATGGGGAAACCATTTTACAAGATATGTGAAAAAATTGTAGCTATGTAAAAAAATATGCATCTAAGTAAAAATTTATGTAAATTATATAATATATATGTCTATAGAAAATTATGTAAATAAAAATTTATGTTAAGAATTATATATAAAAAATATACACATATTTTTTTAAATATTAGCAGTATTGGGGTATCTTCTACTTTAAACTGGTCTGTGTTTGTGTTTATACTTTGACTGCCGCGGTGAAACTGCTCAGTATACTTTGCAAGCGGTGCTACCGCGGCGGTGGTAACGCGTCCAGATGCGGTGCCACCGCCTAGCGCCGTAGCAACGCAGACTGCCAAGGCGTTAGCACCGCCAGTATACTATATACATTGCTTTTCCATTAATTTAACCGTGATTAATTGAAGATGCGTAAACAGGGCAGTGGCACCGCGGCGGTAGAACTGACAGTATAGTATGGCCCTAAGTTAATAAATTTAATTTTATAATGTACCATGCGATGAATTTACCATGCGATGAATTTACTATGCGATGAATTTACCATGCGATGAATTTACCATATGATGAATTTACCATGCGATGAATTTACCATGCGATGAATTTATTATGCGATGAATTTATTATGCGATGAATTTATTATGCTATGAATCTACCATGCGATGAATTTACCATGCGATGAATTTACCCCGCGATGAATTTACCATGCGATGAATTTACCATGCGATGAATTTACCATGTGATGAATTTACCATGCGATGAATCTACCATGCAATGAATTTACCATGCGATGAATTTACCATGCGATGAATTTACCATGCGATGAATCTACCATGCGATAAATTTACTGCGATCAATTTGCCGGTACCAACAAGAAGTAGTTTGAAATTTCCCAAGCTTTCAGAGTATTTCGTGGTTTCCGTCTTCAGGAGTAACATTGATTAAAATACAAGCGACTTATAACAAAGCCGTCTATAGTTCATCAGGCCGGACACCTCGGCGTCTATAGTTTTACCAGCTGATATACTCGGTCATAACAAACCGAATTATTCGCTATGTATAACATGGAGTAGTTGCGTTTCACGTCATGTTTTCTTCAAATTAACCATTATTATAGAGTTTTAGATGCTAAAGTACTGTATGAATATATTCAGTACAATTTTGATGAATATTTCTTCATATAAATTGATTAATTAGCTTGCAAACTAAACTAGACGTTTGCAATCGTGCAATGAATGGGCTTTTAGCGTACGTTTAGCTACCGCTAAAATAACTAGTTTTGATTTGTATTAAGATTGTTAGATTAAATGAAAAATTATCATCACAAAAGAATATATTCCGAGTTATTTATAAATATAAAAGATATAATTTGGAATGTAACAGTATACTAGTAGTTGAGTTAAAACTGTACAGTTTAGGTTTAATACCTAACTATTGAATTAGTTAACTAACTATTGAATTAAATTAGTTAACTAACTATTGAATTAGGTAGGTACCTAACTATTGAATTATAGGTTGGTACCTAACTATCGAATTAGTTCACTAACTATTGAATTTGGACCTAACTATCGAATTAGGTAGCTACCCAACTATTTAATTTGGTACCTAACTAATTATTTAATTAGGTACCTAACGACGGCTCTATTTACAGATAGCCGCTGGAAATACTAGAGTTCATTCACTAATTCGGTGTAATTTTTATATTGAATGTAAATTTTAATGAATAAAACTTCAAAGGTACAAGTGGAAATACCTATTAAAGTAAATATTCAACAGTTTATAACACTATACATCTAAAAATTACAGCAGAAAACACAATATAGTGTGAAAATAATAGCTCTTCACGACGCCATCCATGTTATTTAGCGATGATTATTATGTTTGTTTGGGAGTAGTTGATCAGCTGATATTCTCTGGTGTACGGCCTGATCTAAAGATGGCCTTGCTTATAATCTACCTACTCGTAATCATGATACATTTCCTATCTTCTATTTTTTATACATTCCAATTTTAATTTTTGACTATCTTATTTACTATATGAACTATTTACCAAGGAACTTCGTATGCTCTATTTAAAGTGTTATCCGACCAATTCTAATTTTCTCCTATTAAAAGTATGCTATAGTATATACCATTGTTACAATAACCTAACATAACAATATCCTGTATCTCTACTATGCTATGACTATTCTACTCTCCTATATAACTACATTAGATTTATGTTCCTTAATTCTATCTCCTAACATTCTACCTGATTCTCCTACATATTTACTATCACAATCCTAACAATCTATCTAATATGTATACTACATTAATTTTACTCTCCTTATCTACTCTGTCCTTAATTCTTATAACCTAGTTTCCTATAGTATTGTAAGATCTATTGCTTAACATAATATCAAATGGTTTCAAATCCTTTATATACTTTCGCTCGTTCCTTTTATGATGGGGCTACAATGTACCGTCTGTTGCTGCCCTCTTCTTCTATCATTTCTGACTGTTATTGGTTTGTAAGTCAAATTTCTTCTTATTTATCACTATTAATTTCTTTTCTTCGATAATTATTTGATACTAGATCTCTCCTTATTTTCTCTAGTTCATTTTCCAGTTGTGAGTCACTAAATATTTTGATGGCTCTTGTTACTAATGAATTGATGACACTTATTATTTTGCATCTTGGAATTGTAACTATTATAATTCAAATATTGTCCCGTATTTGAAGGTTTTTCTATAAACAGTGAAATCTATTTATCCTTTTTTTTTTCATTAGTAATTCAATATCCAAAAATGCCAATTGTTTGTCTTCTTCTAATTCCTTCGTTAACTGTAGATGCATTGTCCCATTTTTCTTGACATGTTGTCTTCAATGCTCTTGAAATTTATTGATGCTCTTTTCCATTGGGTTCAAGTCTGGGGACTGACTTGGCCATTGCAAGACTCAAGATTATTTTCAGTAAACTATTTTCTTGTAGATGTTTCACAATGGGTAAGTCAATCAATCCCCAGACTTCATTACAATCGAAATTTATAACAATATTTAAAAAACTCAAATTGGGAAAAAGAGCACCAACAGAAATCAATAACAATGAAGACAATATGTTAAGAATAAAAGGGCATTAATTGAGACGTACTGGTAGCTGTTGAACTCAATAAAAAATACAAATACATACTATTAAATTTCGATAATATGCTTTTTTGTTATTTACCAATACTTTTTTCTCCAGTAAAAATTTAAAAAAAAATGCTTTCATTTCTATTAGATTGGAAATATATCAAGTTAATCATTATTATTTAATAGTATAGTGTTTTTCAACATTATTGATAGTTTTCACTAGCCATATATAAGTAATTAAATATCGTAATGCGATATATAAGATACACCAATTTGTTACTCAAGATTGAATTTTTGACGTGGAACCAAGAATATTGTGAAAACTTGACTTAGAAGAAATAACAGAAGGCTATAAAAGAAATGGTGAAATTCTCCGATGAACAGAAAAAGTCTATAATAAGAGCATTCGGGACAACATCTTTACCAGCAATGATCAGACGTGTGTTTCTACAAGAGTACAAGATACCCGGAACAGCAAGAGAACAGTTCATATTGTTTTATTATACAAGAATAAATCGGGATTTCGACAAGAATGGAACAATTTTTTGAAAGAACTAATCATGAGGACCTCCTGATTAGTTCTTTCGAAAAATTGTTCCATTCATGTCCAAATCCCGATTTGGATCCAGAAACGCTAGAAAAAGTCGTAAAAATCAGAACATTTTTGGAGAAGTTCAGTCAGGAAGTTCAGGAAGAAGATCAAGAAGTTCAGTCAGGAAATCAGCGCATCTTTTCGACATTTCTGCAGCTACTTATTGGAGAATCCTTAAGAAAGACCTTCACATGCGGTACTATCTTGATATGGCTGTGCATCCAATAACGGAAGCTCTTCGATCAGCCAGATTCCGAAATATTTGTGTTGAAAGTTATCTGGACCGATGAAAGTTTTTTCTGCTTGAATCAAGGCCCCCACAGGAAGAATGATGGTACTTGGTCTCTCACTAGTCCCAATGAGATTGCCAAATCTAACGATAGAAATGATGAGAAGTTTATGCTTTTTGTTGCTATT
Source organism: Caprella mutica (assembly GCA_947561585.1). Taxonomy (NCBI): domain Eukaryota; kingdom Metazoa; phylum Arthropoda; class Malacostraca; order Amphipoda; family Caprellidae; genus Caprella; species Caprella mutica. The sequence goes on from CANNZV010003457.1 coordinate 29,408, forward strand.
GTTAACGGTAAAGTGCCAGTCGTTCATGCCTTCATGGATGAAAATGGAAGACGCAAGATAGTGAATGGAAACTGCTACCATAAGTTCCTGCAATAAAATATTTGGCCCACCTTTCGTTCATGTGCTACAAGACGAGGTTTATGGTGGATGCAGGACGGTGCTCCTGCCCATTGCACCACTACCGCCAAAGAATTCCTGTTGATCAAGTTTGGAGGCAGAGTCATCAGCCGCGTGGGACACAGATTGCGAGGCCAGCGCATTCTCCAGATTTGAATCCTTTGGATTTTTATTATTGGGCTTTAGCTCAAAAAGAAGTGTATTTTGCGAAACCATCTACAGTGGATGAACTTGTCAATGTTGTGAAGAAATTTTCAGAAGAACATCGCGAAAATGCCGTTCAGAGTGTAGCACTTAATATTTTGAAGCGGGCGAATCTCTGTGTGCAGCAAAATGGAGGCCACTTCCAGCACTTTCTATAATATGTATTTCTTGCTTTTAATCATTAAAAATCCACTCTTCCTGAACATTTTGGTGTGTTATTTTTTTTTCCGTCTGTATAACTATGAATAAAAGCCACTGAAAAATATCAAAAATGTTGAAACGCACTGAATATGAATTTATAGTTCGAATGTACCAAAATTTGTTTTAGTTGAATGTTTTTCAAACCCATAAAACACAACATTTGCTGTGTTCGAATATTTGTTTCTCCCACTGTATAATAATCTAATTTGCATATGGAATGTTTTAACATATTATGTTTAATTATTATTTAAAGATATGAATATTACTTCTAATATAAATGTACTAGAGGTTACCCGTGCAAAATGCACGGTACCGTGCATATATTTAATATTCCTATACCTAAATATTTAAGGACATTAATTATTGTATAAGTTCATATACACGACCCATTTTCCATTAGATTTCTCAAAAATATGGTTCCAGTAAAGAGTTATTTTCCGTCCCGTGGGCCGTGACGTCATCAATTTGTGTAGAATGCTATCTTAAACTTCATATTTTAATATTTAAATAAGATTGGTGTATGAATAACTAAAAATTAATTACAAACATGAAACACTATTCAAATAATCCTTTATGAGAAGTAAAATATGTACCTACATCAATCAGTTCAATGATTGAAATAGAATTCTAATATCTCTAACAACAGATATTCCAATAATTTAAATTAATTAATATAGTAATAATGTAAAATTCGTTATTATTGTATTAAATATATTTTAAATATCGTTTATTTCGAATATTTATTTATATTCCCACCCGTCCATATCAATATTAAAATTAATCATAATATTTCCAATCGTGGAAAATATGTCATTTCTTTTCGTGACGAAAAATGATAACCAGCGTAGGATTTTATTTTTTCATTTTCTAATTTTCGTCATATCTCAAAAAGTACTTCGAATTTCGGAAAACGGTTAGGACAGTCATTTTGTAGACGATTTTTACATATTGTAGATATTTTTTCGATTCGATTATTGCAAATTTTATTTTTTAATTTATTTCGTATGTTACCTTGTATTTCCCGATTTGAATTAAATCCCTATGTATTCCATTAAAACTTAATATACGAATAATTCAAAAACCCGTTTGAATTTCGTAAAACAAATCAATAGCGTTCTGCAAGACCATAGGCCGGAGATTTCCAGAAAATTTCAGCCTATTCTGTTGGATAGTCTCTGAAAATATCCTGGAAAGTATGTTGAATTAATTCCTATGTATTCCATTATAAATCAAGTGCTAATAATTCGAAAATCTGTTTGAATTTCGGAAGATCCTTATACCACGTTGAATTCGTCACGACTTTCTAAAATGTTTTAAATTTTCAAGACTCTAGGTCAAACCGTTCGTGAGTTATATTGCTCCAAGTAACACACACACAGACAGAGACAGACAGATCTAGCGTATTCTACATACAGGGTGGGTCGAAAAAAGCGGAACCCAACTTTGATTCGATATATCTCAGAAAGTACTAACGTTATGAATTTTCTAAAATCACCATTGTGTTTGTCCACTCTTTTTACATAGATGATGGAAAATTCAAAAATATTCATACAACAATATTGATGCTATAGTGATTATAGTAAACGGTGTCAAAAGTATGCTTGCGCACAAACAGAAAAGTTTACTAAAAATATTTTTTCTTACAAAAATACTTAACACAACAATCCTTTACAATATATCATTAACAAACCATTATTAAATAAATATTTAGTCTTAATTCCTTCCTTACTATCTACACATGTCCTCCATTTCTTGACATAATTCAATCCTTGTTCTCATTGCTGCCATAACTCTAGTAATTAGTGCAGAATTTTCTTAGAGTAAATTCACTTCATTTGTGATTCTCTCATTCAAGTCGTCTAAGTTCACGGGTAGAGTTGAGTACTATTTACTCTTCAATGTCCAAATATGAAAAAATCACCTGGTGTCATGTCCAGTGATCTTGGGGGCCACTCATTTGCATAGATTAGTGCAATAACACAATTGTTGAACACATCAGTTAGTAAATGTCGTACAGCGATCGTTATGGCAGCAATTAGAATATGGATTGAATTAGATAATTCGGGAAGAAATGGAGGACAGGTGGGGGGATTCGGTAGATAGTGAGAGAGAAATATATATTAGATATATTTTATAATGGGTTGTTATGATATGATATAAATGATTATCGTGTTTTTCTGTAAATAAAAACAATCCTCCTAACTTTATGTTTGTGCGCAAGCATACTTTTGACACCGCTTACTATAATCACTGTAGCATCAATATTGATGAATGAATAGTTTTGAATTTTCAATCATTATTGTAAAAAGAGTAGATGAACACTGTGGTAATTTTAGAAAATTCTTAACGTTAGTAGTTTTTGTGATATATCAAATCAAAGTTGAGTTCCGCTTTTTTTGATCCACCCTGTATATATAGATTTTCAGTTAAACAATTCTTAAGTCATTATTTAGATATTAGATAGACAAAGCATATTATATTACTTACCTAAGAATGCTGATTCCATTTAAAAACATATCACCAAATGTTACATTTTATCTGCACAATTTACAGAGAAACTGTACCCGGTGTACTAACAGGGGAGTTGTAACTGTACCCGGTGTACTAACAGGGGAGTTGTAACTGTACCCGGTGTACTAACAGGGAAGTTGTAACTGTACCCGGTGTACTAACAGGGGAATTGTAACTGTACCCGGTGTACTAACAGGGGAATTGTAACTGTACCCGGTGTACTAACAGGGGAGTTGTAACTGTACCCGGTGTACTAACGGAGGAGTTGTAACTGTACCCGGTGTACTAACAGAGGAGTTGTAACTGTACCCGTGATATCTTTCACCAAATTTTTTAACTAATTAATTTTAATCTCTTGATGCTAACTTGTGAAGCCGATTAAATATTTTAATCCGAGACTTAAAAATAATAAGTCAGGATTTTTTATCTGTGATTTCAAACTTTTTATTCACTGCTGGTGACATGTTTAGCAGCACTTTATTCACTGCTGATGACATGTTTAGCAGCACTTTATTCACTGCTGATGACATGTTTAGCAGCACTTTATTCACTGCTGGTGACATGTTTAGCAGCACTTTTTTCACTGCTGATGACATGTTTAGCAGCACTTTATTCACTGCTGATGACATGTTTAGCAGCACTTTATTCACTGCTGGTGACATGTTTAGCAGCACTTTATTCACTGCTGATGACATGTTTAGCAGCACTTTATTCACTGCTGATGACATGTTTAGCAGCACTTTATTCACTGCTGATGACATGTTTAGCAGCACTTTATTCACTGCTGATGACATGTTTAGCAGCACTTTATTCACTGCTGGTGACATGTTTAGCAGCACTTTATTCACTGCTGGTGACATGTTTAGCAGCACTTTATTCACTGCTGGTGACATGTTTAGCAGCACTTTATTCACTGCTGATGACATGTTTAGCAGCACTTTATTCACTGCTGATGACATGTTTAGCAGCACTTTATTCACTGCTGGTGACATGTTTAGCAGCACTTTTTTCACTGCTGATGACATGTTTAGCAGCACTTTATTCACTGCTGATGACATGTTTAGCAGCACTTTATTCACTGCTGGTGACATGTTTAGCAGCACTTTATTCACTGCTGATGACATGTTTAGCAGCACTTTATTCACTGCTGATGACATGTTTAGCAGCACTTTATTCACTGCTGATGACATGTTTAGCAGCACTTTATTCACTGCTGATGACATGTTTAGCAGCACTTTATTCACTGCTGGTGACATGTTTAGCAGCACTTTATTCACTGCTGATGACATGTTTAGCAGCACTTTATTCACTGCTGATGACATGTTTAGCAGCACTTTATTCACTGCTGATGACATGTTTAGCAGCACTTTATTCACTGCTGATGAATTTTTAGTAAAGCATTTTATTTGTAGTCATTTGAAATAATTCTAAAAATGATATTTAAAACAGTTTCCATTTGTTGAATATGCGGTTTAAGAATTTTATTCCATACAGGGTGTCCCAAAAACCAGAACCCAAACTTTAAATTAGTATATTTCAATAACTACTGCAGATACAGTTTTCTTTCAATTATCAATAATTTGTCTGTTGAACCTTTTTCCATCCACAGTTTCTGACCATTTGCGCAAAGCCATTCTCACCACCCATTAATAAAATCCTTATAATATTCAAAAAATGAATAAATATCAAAATTTAACTGTGGATGGAGATGGGCTCAACAAACAAAATGATTCTTGAAAGAAACATATTATACTAATTTAAAGTTTGGTTCCGTTTTATTTGGGACACCCTGTAGAATGGTCTAATGAATAAAAAGTCAATAAACTAAAGAATTATAGATTAAAATAAGTGATTATCTGTTAATTAAAACAAGAAGCTGATCACGTTTCTGGCCTTGCTGAGTTCTTTTTAAAATTGTAAATGAAAAGTCAGTTTTCTATTTATTGAAGTTACTAAACTATTCATACATTGCATCTCTGATAACATTTTAAAGTTCAAAGTAGGTAAAACGTGTGCGGAATTTGAGATAGGATTCATGTTTTTTATAATTAGTATGTCAGACCACTCAGAAAATTCTCGATCATTAAGTTCTAAAGAAAGTCATCGAAATTGTCACTACAGTTAAAGATTTCAGAACAAATATCCCCCGTGTAATAATAAGCGATAAGAAATTCTATAAAGTGTTCACCCGACCGCTAACCTAACCTATTTATTTAAAATTTATTTAAAATGGTATCAATGATACTTGTTCTTATCATGGATACCAAGTTTAAACGAGTTAAAACGTTCAATTACTATTTTTTCCTTATTTGATCGAATGTATGGAACTGTTCGATAACTCAGAGTTAACCCAATCCTGAATTGGGAGGTTTAAAATCAGATCTCGAATTATAAATTTCCATGTACTGTTGTTTATTGGGAAGTAATTAAACTATCGTTAGAATATTTCCTAATGATACAATTTCCTAATTAAAATATTCGGATCTTTCCCATTTGACAACTACCACCAAATTTAATTTAATTAAACTAATTATTTAATATGTACTTTTGTCCATAGAATACGAAAATCAAATCCGTTTTTTGTAGAAACTAATACTTTTTGAGATATGAGGGTTTAAAGTTATTTATTTCCTATGTATTACTGAAGGATTGAGAACTTTGAAAAAACTCGTGTTTTAGTTGGAATTACTCAAATATGTTAGATTTTTTACATGAACTGTGCTGTAGTTTGTTGAACAACAACAACTGAAGACTGTCAGTGAAATTGCTATTTTATTTGTAAAGATTCATTGATAGGTACCAATGTACACTGTACTAACGTGATCAAGAACATGGTCGATGGTTTCGATCAAATCTGTGTCTGAAATCTGTGTCTACTGATTTGGTGTTAAAATTCAATTGACGAAAATTTATCATGAAATTTCTTATATTGATTTTGCATTTTAAATAGCTTTAGTTCTAACAATGTTTTTATATCTTTATTTTTAGTTTGATATGAAATAAGAGTGGCAGATAATCAGATGTTTAACTCTCAATTACAATTTATTCGATATCATCAATTTATGTTAAAGTACAGGAATTGTTAATTTGGATACATTTAAGTTTGTAAATAATAATTAAATTTGTGTGCTATATATTACTAATTTTTTATTGCCTACTATTTCATAATTTATAGATTCTTAGCTTAAATTAAAAGGCAGTTGAATTTTAGAAATTGACCGCCAAAAAATGAGCCAGCAGACAATTGAACCCCATGACAATTGAGCCCAGGAATATTGGGCCACAAGGCAATTAAACCCAGTGCAATTGAGCCCATAACTTATTGAGACAGCGGACACACTAAATGAATGTTAGTTTGTTAATACAAAAGCATTGATCTTTAACTAAAGTAATACAGTAGACTTTGGTAAAAACGGAATCGGTTACAGTTCGGAGTACGAATTAAGATTTTCCTTTTCTGAAAAAAAAACAATGCTAAATAATAATGAATTTTTACTTAATGTTTCATTGAGGTTTGACGATAGTTGAAAAAACTGCATTTAACAATACATATACTTCTCTTTTTTAGTACATTTTTCCAGTACAAAACTGGAGTCACACAATTATAAATATGGAAAACTAAGTATTAATAACAAACAGTGGTAACTTCTCTAAAATTTTAAAACTATTTTAAATGTTTGAATTACTCTAGTTTCACGATCATTCGTTTCAACTCTTCGCATTTTAGTGTTTTCCCCGATTGGATCATAATATGTATGTCTGGAATTAGCTACCATTGTCTGAATAACTCTAACAGCTCAGAAAATAAGATCTTTCAATATTACTATGAGTCAAACACAATTAATTATTTGTGTTTAATGTTGATTTAAAGAACAGAAGTAAAATATTTGAGAAATCTTGTTAAGACTAATGGAAACATACTAACGTGTTGACTCACACGACATGCTATTAGATTTGGAATAATATTCAAACTATAAGTGAATATATTATGCCTATAGAAACAACAATGAATTATATTTTGAAAGAATAAAAGGTGCTAACTTGACAAAAATTACCGGTGCAATTGCTTCTCATACTACTTCTTTTACAAATATTTAAAACTGAAGAGAATCAGAATAGTCTGAAATTATACACTTTTGACGTGACGGCATATATAAAAATAATGGAAATGTGTTATCGTAAAAGATGTGGCAGGTTTGTTTATACCGAGATAGAGCCGCAAAAACGATACCGTGAAAGTGAAGGTTCGTAAAGTTAGAGATACGTTAAACTCGAGAGTTACCTGTACGTCTAAATTTATTTTCAACATGTTCCTGCTCTAATTTTAGAATGTGTTTAAATAGAGTGACGAATGACGATATTGAGTATAGCTGTTCATCGCGCTGTGCCACCCTTCAATTGCCTTGCACGTTGTAGACACTCCAGGCCTCTAATTTGAAAAGAGGATTTCGTCTATTTCTTCATATAGGTAGACAGAATAAACCTTAAGGAAACATTAAATGAAAGTTAAATATCATGAATACATTGGTGAATTTTTCTGGGGTCAATTTTCCTAGATTTAATTGTCTTGGGACCGATTGTTCGGGGCTCAACTATTTTGGGGCCCAATGGTCTTGGGCTCAATATTATCTTGGGCTTAATCATCTGCGGGGACAATTGTCGAGGCCTAACTGTGTTAATTGGCGATCCATTGAATACTTACTCCCTCATAAAATAATTATCATTTGTATTCACTGTTATACAGGGTGTCCCAGAAAAAAGTGTACCACCTTCAAATTAGTATATTTAAACAAATGTCCGAATCATCCTCACAGCTTGTCCGAAGTCTCCCTCTAGGAAGGAGCATTCGGACACTTGAATCTCTCTAACATTTTGTCTTACAACTCTTGAATGAAGGTTTAAACTGTAAAACAGTCTTAATAAAATTGAAGTAAAATGATTTATCTACACACAGAAACCTTTAAATAGTAAAATTCGAATTAGTTTACGAATTATTCCGTTTTTGACAAAAACTGTCCGAATTTTCCTGGTTCTCCCCTATACTATTCACACAAATGAATAAAATTCGATAAAATTTTTTACTGGAGATGGAAAAGAGTTCAAACAACAAAATGATACTGAAAAGAAAACTGTACCTTCAGTAGTTGTTGGAATATACTAATTTAAAGTTGAGTACACTTTTTTCTGGGACACCCTGTATAGTGTATTCTAGTTTACTCTCCAATCTAATAACTATCCTTATCACTTCCCTATCATTTTAGTGTACCTACCTAATAATAAAGTGTGCTGATCACAGTGAAGAATTGCTCAATAATATTTATAGTAATTGTGGTTGCCATACATTCTATAGGTAGCTAATTTATGTGCTTTTAACTCTGAATCTCCTTTGAGCTAAAAACATGTTATTTCAGGTCTAGCAGTGCATGTCTCTACTTTGGGCAAGGTATGCAATAAATCTGTCCACACTATATAGATTTGCTTGACATCTATAAACTAAAACCTAATTAGCTCAACTATAATTGAGTTCTATAAACAAATATATCAGAGACTACTCAGACAAATTATTAACATCTCCAATTCACGAATAGAAATGATGGCAAGATTGTAGAAGTATCTGGGGTAGTAATTAAAAGTCAATTTCTAAGCATTCGATGTACTTACATTACAGCAAACGATCAAAATGTTTAAATGACATTGGTACTTAGAGCTAACATTAAAATATTCTTGTCGTTTGAGCTAATTCTGGTGTTAAATATATATGTGATATTGTTCAACCTACAATAACAATCAGCTATACTTAAAGATATAAATTCTTTTCGCTAGGACAACTAATAGCAATATAATATTTATTCAATGGTAAATCATTAAAAATATTCAACACAATAACAAATTTAGAGATCAACGAACACAAATCATATATATGAGAAATATAAAAATAGAATAATCAAAACTGACGATAGATATTCTTACTCCCCAAAATTTTAAGGAAATATCACTATAATAATTTTAAGTTAATTAACTCAATCTTACACCTAACAAATAATCAGCCCAATGCGTAGTTCTATATCAGGTACTTCTTCAAAAATTAAGAAAGTGAATTCCATTTTGAAGAAATTTTAGTTAGGTACTTTTGCTTTGCTGCTTAGTACCGGTACTGCCTTCTTCTTTGTCTCACAAACTCTTGACCGCCCAACTGTCCGTCAATCTGTTGGCTCTCCTGTTGAAGTTGTAGGCTCTCCTGTTGACGCTTTATCCTGTTAGTGGTTTCAGCCCTCTTTCTGGCGGCTTCTGCGTGTTCCCTCTCTCCTCTTCTTATCTGTTCCAGTGCGTGAGGGGGGATGGGGTGGGGGAAAACAGGAGCAACAGGAAGAAAGGGGGACTCTGGTTTGAAGCCTGTTGCATCAGCCACGAACTTCAGGAAGAACATCTCGCCATTTGGTAACGGGTAACTGAAAAACACAGTTGATGTAAGATTTCTGTCACTTAAATATAGACTAAAAAAATTTAGACTACTTATTCAAAACAAAAAAGTGACTCCACTAGTAGAAAACCTGTAAATTCTTCAAAATCATATGATCACGCCAGTTCTCACTAGATCCCTAGTGCCGCCAACTCACCTGATCACGCCAGTTCTCACTAGATCACTAGTACCGCCAACTCACCTGATCACGCCAGTTATCACTAGATCCCTAGTACCGCCAACTCACCTGATCACGCCAGTTCTCACTAGATCCCTAGTACCGCCAACTCACCTGATCACGCCAGTTCTCACTAGATCTCCGTTGCCAGCCTCTTCCCTAACGATTCCATTCTCCGTCTTGAAGTCGAAGCTGAAAACTCCTTTCTCCGGATGAATGCGGTTGTCTTCTATAATCCTGAAGTGCGCTGGAATCTTAGAGTTGGAGCTGGTGGTTGCAGCCTCACACACACCCAAATAGGCAACCACAAAAATGGAGAGGGATGTCGTCTGCAAATGGGAGGCAGTGTCAAATCAAGGTCAAATAGGGTAAAGAGCCTATCTAATACATGTGACTTAAGGGTATAAGGGATAGGTTGATTCTTTACTCGAAAAAAATTTAAAAATGAGCAAACGAAATAAATTGTGAGTATAGAGTCTAATTGCTAGATAGACCCTTTACCCGATACGACTGATGAAAATGTGAAAATAGTTAGATAGTTCCTTTACCCTACATGCCCTTCAATTGATCGATAGCAGTGACTGACATCGCTATGACGGAAATATGTTTTTAACACCTCAACCATATGCGCAATTAAAACAATCATCCTGAATGTCACATGCCATTAGAATATTTGTTATTCCATATAAACTTTGTTATCCTTGGGTAACCGTGTAAGGATCCTTAGCTGTTATTTATCATCGGGATGATAGAAACGCTTGCTAAAGATGATGAACGGAATGACTCTAATGATAGTCAAATAACAGGGTAGTTTAATGAGACAGATTCTTATCTTCCCTTCATATTTATGATGTTCAGCACCATTTGCATTTATTGATTTATTCTATATGGTAAACCTTCAATTACAAGATGTCATTTCTTAGGAATAACTAATGGAAATTTCTTCCGATATTCAATTAACATTTAGTAGCTGATGATTTACCTTCAGTATCTCATATATTCATTTTGTAGTAAGTACCGAAAACAACCGATAATGTAGTTACATTTAACTTTTGGAATTGTGACGTCTGTGAACTTCGTTATCGAGAATATTATAAACACATAATAGAATATTATTAATCCTTCATCGTGCTGTATGTAGAAAGATGAACAATCAAATATTCGGAGAGTATGTCCCCTAGATATTCGGAGAGTATGTCCCCTAGATATTAGGAGAGTATGTTCCCTAGATATTCGGAGAGTATGTCCCCTAGATATTAGGAGAGTATGTTCCCTAGATATTCGGAGAGTATGTTCCCTAGATATTCGGAGAGTATGTTCCCTAGATATTCGGAGAGTATGTTCCCTAGATATTCGGAGAGTATGTTCCCTAGATATTCGGAGAGTATATTCCCTAGATATTCGGAGAGTATGTTCCTGTTCCCTAAATATTCGGAGAGTACGTTCCCTAGATATACACAGAGTACGTTCCCTAGATATACACAGAGTACGTTCCCTAGATATTCGCAGGGGAGGTTCATGGAGTACTTTCATTGCTATTTCCTAATGCATGTCAACGTTTAGTATACGCCTCTATAGGTACAGTGTACCGTGTACAGTGAGTACAGTGTACACTGTACTCTACTCTACATACAGTTACTATACGTCTCTATAGTTACTCTGTACACTAATCTACAGTTACTATACGTCTCTATAGTTACACTGTACACTACTCTACAGTTACTATACGTCTCTATAGTTACTCTGTACACTATTCTACAGTTACTATACGTCTCTATAGTTACACTGTACACTACTCTACAGTTACTATACGTATCTACAGTTACACTGTACACTACTCTACAGTTACTACATAGAGAAGAAAATCAAGCTATTTCTCAATTTCAACTACATCCTCAAAGTACTAAAATCCATCAAAATAGAAAGTACAGGGATAAGAATAAACTTATCTTAAATGTGATCAGTAATTACGAGGTAAATAATAAAATATCTTTTTGAAGGCCGTTGCTCTCAATATAAAAATTCGTTAATTTTCATATCTCAAATCTGAAAAAAATTTGCCTACAGTTCGTAAATTTTTGACATAATTTGCTACATTTTCTTCATTTTAGAATTGGCATTGCAATAATGAATCAATTGTTTTTACTGCCAACAAAGAGAACGGTTAACATTGTGTTACAGTTTAGTCTTGTTTCTGTGACTTTATTCATGAATGATAACATTTTCTTTGTTGTAATATAACAATGTTAGTTACTAGCTTGTTTTTCTATACTGTCTACATGAACATTTGAAATATTATCATATTTTTTTAATTTTAATATTTTTTTTTATTTGCAAAAAATAATTAGCTCAGTAAAAATTATATTATACTAAAAGAATTTTATATTTACTAGTTTCATTTATAATTTTCAAAAGTTATAATTATATTATAAATTATATCTCTTTTATTGTAAGCGAAAAAATTGTTCAGGCGACGAATTGTCCTAGCACCTTAAAGGCCACTGAAAATTAGTACCTATCTCTAATTATTTGTCATTTCTTCATCATCGTAAAAAAATTATCATAATAACTTAGAAAATGTTTGTTGAAAATTTCTGAGGCAAGATCCATAACTTTTATAGGACTAATAATAGGGTTCCCATTGCCTTCCCACTATAAATCATGTTAGAGGTAAAGAATAGCTCTGAGACACGCCTTAACCTTTAGCCGCTAGGGTATGGATCCTCTAACCATCACACTACAACCTGCTGAAATGAGCTGGAGTACTTTATTTGATAGTACAGTTTCATTCCCAGTTGCAGTCCCCGGTGTAAGAACCGTGGAGGAAAACTATATCCTAAAAGTCATTTAGTGATAGATGTCATGTTCACCATGATAATTTCTTTTTAGTCTGGTTATAACCAAATTTAAGGTAATTTTCGAATTCCTTTTAGGGTATTAGCCTCTGTAGGTTTGGAAGAAACTTCAAGGTCGTGCTTCTGACATTCATTCATTCATTCATGTATGTCTCCGTGCTGTAGCATAACCGTGATTGACTGTGTGTTAGGTAGCGTTTATTTCTTTTATTATTATAAAACCTTAATTCATGCAAAACTTAATTCATAATTAATATTCATACTCTCAAATCTCTTACAAAATCAATTATATCGGAGTTGCGTAACTGGTCTGCTTTAGGACAGTGGGGGTATATAGCGGACTGTCACGTTAGGGTGGCACCGGATACCTTTTTACTTGTGAGATTTAGTAGTAGGTATTCCTGATATACACCAGTCTTCTGATTTTTTATACTCTACTAGTTCCTTTTCATTTGTGCATTTAATAGTTTTATCATTCGTCGCTTCATGTGCTAGTAATTTGTTCCATTTACCATAGCCATGAAACCTTTATTTTGTTCCAGGCATTTTTTTCCCAATGTACGTAATAAAATGACTTATGTGTTCTATGAAGGATTCTACCTATCAAAAACCTTACACGCTATTACTCGTGCACTAACTTGGTAAGTTCAGTTTTTCCTTATTGAAGTTATTGTAGGGTAAAATCTACATTTCCGACTTATTCGTAACTACTGATCATGAGCAATAATTTATAGTCTTCTTCGTATTATAAGGATAGTTTTGTTGACAAATATCTTGATTAATAACTTTTGTTGATAAATAGCGTTCTTCTATGTCCATATTGATTTTCGTAATCTGGAAAACTTTACATCGTTTTCAGGTTACGAGCGTGAGTGAATAAAAGATACCAAGACGGCTACGTTCATTTACCTCGTTATCTGTTAAGATACCCTTTCGGTACAATAGACGTAATAAATGATATAATGAATAAATGATATAATGAATAAATGATATAATGAATAAATGGTTTAACGAATAGGAAATAGTATTATGAATAAATGATCTTTTGAATTTTACTCACCAGTTTCATTTCGAAGTGATAGTGTCGCACAATTTTCGAAATTATTCGCTACAAATTCGAAATCGATATCGTAAAAATTCGTCTGAAAAAAATAGCATTGAAATTTATATGGAAAAAGACGAATAGTAATTTAGTGAATTAAGATTAAAGCGACATAAACCAGATGTGAATTGAACACCCAATGTGTTAAAATAATGTGTTAAAATAATAAAAAGTTATGCATTTATAATAATAACCTATTGAAATTTTATCCAGTATTAATTCACAACTAATAATGTTACATTACCCTTCATTTAAAATAAATATCACTAAATAACAAGATTTACAAATTCACTTTTGTTAACCAGCCATTTCTGTTACTTTCTGCCTCATTATTTATAAGATTTTCAACCTAAAAAAAGACATAAGACTCCTTTTAGAGCTTCTGACCAGTCTATATGTACGGTAACTGTGTGGAGTCTATGTACGGTAACTGTGTGGAGTCTATGTACGGTAACTGTGTGGAGTCTATGTACGGTAACTGTGTGGAGTCTATGTACGGTAACTGTGTGGAGTCTGTGTACGGTAACTGTGTGGAGTCTATGTACGGTAACTGTGTGGAGTCTATGTACGGTAACTGTGTGGAGTCTATGTACGGTAACTGTGTGGAGTCTGTGTACGGTAACTGTGTGGAGTCTGTGTACGGTAACTGTGTGGAGTCTATGTACGGTAACTGTGTGGAGTCTATGTACGGTAACTGCGTGGAGTCTATGTACGGTAACTGTGTGGAGTCTATGTACGGTAACTGTGTGGAGTCTGTGTACGGTAACTGTGTGGAGTCTATGTACGGTAACTGTGTGGAGTCTGTGTACGGTAACTGTGTGGAGTCTATGTACGGTAACTGTGTGGAGTCTATGTACGGTAACTGTGTGGAGTCTGTGTACGGTAACTGTGTGGAGTCTGTGTACGGTAACTGTGTGGAGTCTGTGTACGGTAACTGTGTGGAGTCTATGTACGGTAACTGTGTGGAGTCTATGTACGGTAACTGTGTGGAGTCTGTGTACGGTAACTGTGTGGAGTCTATGTACGGTAACTGTGTGGAGTCTGTGTACGGTAACTGTGTGGAGTCTATGTACGGTAACTGTGTGAAGTCTTACCAATAAATTCAATATTTTAAATGTGAATAAATGGAGTTAAAATTCGAAAGCAATTATTATTAGAATAATTAAATAGGTGGCTGGTCCTACAACCTCCGTGTAGGTTTAGTGTGTTCTGACAGGCCCCGCTTTTATTCCCAAATATACGACTCAGTCTTATTACCAAATGGTAATAAGACCGAAGAGAGTTTGTGACATTTCCCGGTCTTATTTAGATCTGGTAATAACTATATAATAGTTACTTCTAAATTAAACATTTCATTTTCTATGAGTTGTAATGAAAGAAAATTGTTTTGAGAGTTTGACTAATCCTATCAACAATAGTGTTCCAGTGTTTGTTGCCAGGATTAGTTGATGCTCTGTGATGAATTAAAAGTGTTAAAATTGAACCCTAGCTTAACTCTCACTCAGTATAGGTGATTTATCATGTAGTTTGATACTTTCATTTAAATAATCATTGTGTTACTCTGAACAAACAGTAATTTTGTGTTTTGTGAAAAAATATGGTAGCTATGGTGAGTTCCAAGTTATTGGCTGGTTCTACATTTTGAACACGAAAAAAAAAATATTATTATATTAGTTAACTTCTAATCTTATTTGTAACATTTAAAAGTATCAATATTTATATCTTGTAGATCACTGTTAAAATTTCTTCTCTTATGAAGACTAATTTCTGAATAAATTATTTCTAATAACCTAATCTGAGTAATAAAATTGATGTTTATTGTAGTTACCATGAAATAGACACCACAAAGAATTGTCTCCGTTTTCTATGTCTACGAATGATAATAACATCGAGACATGTCTCGCAATTATCATGCATGTACACACCTTTCTGTGTGTGTGTACCAACTAGTTGTGGTAGTGACTAGTATGGTCAGAATGGGACTAGTGACCTCTTCACTTGGAAAATTTGTAACATTATTTAATCACAAGTTATATTTAAAAATACATTAACTAAAATTACTCAAATAATAATTAATTTTAACTGGTGAAATAAAATGAATACTTTCCAAATAAATAAGTACATTTTAATTACACGTTCAGTGATATACTATAACCTGTATAGTCAAATTGACTCTCTTTTCATTAACATTTACATCTATACAGCAAACCCTCCAGTATGACCTACCTCCTACTAGACAAAGATAATTTTAAACTCTACTGGAAAAAATCTAAGAAGACAAAACACAATTTTTGTCACCTGACAATTATACTATTGTAAATATTACAAAGAGTAATAATTACAATAATATGTTCAACATAAATCGCTTTTCAAACAATGTTTTACTATTTGCCGTCTATTGGGTAAACATAAGTGAACAATTAGAAAATTATTCATAGCTGAGTCTGTGCTAAAAATTTGATGTGAATTACAGAAAACTAGCTACAGCGATGACTATGCTATTTTATTTAAGATTCAATTGAAAAATATTTTATTAACAATAATTTAAACGAAAATACATTTTGTTTTTTAGATGTTTCTTTCCCCTCTAATTATTATTTTACCCACCATAACTTCTTGATGAGCAAAAAGAACTATCGAATTATCACAGTCACCGCATCACTTTTACAGAAAACGGTATCGATTCGAGTGCAAAGTTTCTAAAGTGAGTTTTAACTTTTCTACCAGACCAAGCTAATCTAATACAACTCTGGTCTACTACAAGAGCTTGCAGTACATAAAAAGAGCTAATGAAAGGAAAAACATTAGGTATTAATTAATTACATTAGTACATTACCTAATGTATATATTATATTCATATGCAGGTAGCTACTGCTACAAAAAATATATTTTAAATCTCAAAAAAATATAGGATTTTTAAAATCGTTGATAATAGTATTGTGACCCGTAGCCACGATACTACCGCAAATATATAATTTGTTTAACATATATTTTTTACAAGTGGTGAGTCAGTGGCCAAAATAATATCGCGTATTGCGGGACGCAAAAATCCTTATTTTTAGGTCACGTGACTGGCAATCTAGCGTCAGTTTAATGGAGAAATGATATAATGAAACAATATTTAATGGAGAAATGATATAACTGAAACAAAATAAGGTCTTCATAGTCCTTCTTAACTTCCTGCAATCGCTGCAATACTTCCTCTCTCTAGAGTAGTTTATCATGACTCTATGATTTTTTACTAAAAGTGTGAAACACGGATGGAAAGTATAAATTAAAGTATAAATTCTGATAATCTCTAAATAATTATTTCTATATTTGCAATCTATATTTATCACGCAATAAAGATTAATGCAGCTCAATTAGGGTTATTTTATATATTCTCATATCAGTACCATTGAAATAGTGATTTCAAATAGCATATCACTCATTAACTTCAATAACAATATATAAATTATACAGCGAATTTAGCATTTTGCCTATGAAAAGTTCATTTAAACTCAATGTTTGATGTTATGATTAATTTGAGCGGTTATCGAAAAAGGTGCTGTGAAAAATGAATATTTTTGAAACATGCCTTTACTGAAATTAATGAGCGATATGAATATTTTTGAGATATGCCACAATAGATTATTAAAGTGGAGGCAGCCCCGTTCCAATTTAGCTTATCAGCTAAATATTCCTATGTTTTTCGTACGGGATAAAAATGAGGTTCATTAACATCTGTATAGCTGACGATTTAATTATTCTTGAAGAATTTAAATTCGATACCTAACCAGTTTTTTTGCTGAAAAGTTCATTAAACTTAATTTTGAAATTAAAAATGTTATGAGTTATTCAAGACGTTTCTTGCGGTTCTTTCAAGAGGTTCTGCAGCGCTTTGCTCCAAAGAGACGAGCGAAAGCACCACACAACCACTAAAAGCGATGGGCACTGAGCCACAGACCGTTACTGATATGGAAACGACCACACAAAAAGTCTTAAATACTCGTAACTTATTATTTCAAAACTAATTTCAAGAAATTCAGCTATGCAGATGTTAATTCATTTTTATCTCCGTACGAATAACATAGGAATATTTCGTTGATAAGCTGAGCCTTTACTTTAGTGGTCTATTGAAATTAAAGGTCCTCTCCAGGCTCCAGGAAAAAAATGAGTTTATTACATAATATTAAAGAACTAAGGTCTACGATCGTTATTCCGCAAACCGCATACAATTCGGTTCAGCATGTATTTCATAATATGCTTTTAAAGTTTTTAATACTCTGTGAGCAACAATTGAGCGAATCACTAACCTGACGCTGAGAAAGAAGATTGTACACTCTTTGTTTTGATTGTAAATTTAGATTTTATAAACAAACAATGCGTTTATGGCCTTCGTTTATGATATTAATTGTTTCCTAAAGTATATAAACGTTTCAATAATAAGTTTATCCAATTTTATACCTTTACACGAATATCAAATAAAATTTATTAAACGTAATACCTAGTTGACAATCAAAACAAATGGTGTACATTCTTTTTCTTCAGACTAAAAATTAGCAAGTCGGAAGTGAAATAGGTTTTGTAGAGTTTTGATTATAAAAATCTTTAAAAGCATATCAAATTGAAAATATTGTATCAGATTTCATGGGGTTTGCAGCAAAAGAAACATTAGCCACATTGATTAAAGCAATAAAAAAATTGGCTTGGAGGGAACCGTTAATGAACGATACATTAAAATATATATTAGTTTTCAAAAATTTAAATTACTATCACTTTAAATTAAACTTCTATTTTATAAACCGAGAGATAAAGTGCACAGTGAAGGAGTCAACAACCACCAATAGTTGCAGATACAGTGCACACCTATCTTGTCCCTCTCCCCATCTTTTCTCTTCTCCCCACCTTTACCATCTTTTCTCTTCTCCCCACCTTTACCATCCTCTGACCTGTCTCACCCCACCAATCAAAGTGCGGGTACTGCTCCCCTGGACAGCTTATATAGCCACAGCTGAGGGAGTGCTGGAACTAAGGTCAGGGGTCAGTCTTCGCTGGGGGTGACTGTGACCCTAACGGAAAACTAACCTCTCTCTGCGCTACTATTGCAATCTACCGTAAAAATAATCTCTCTCTGCTTTACTGAACAAGTTTTTTCTCCATTTCAGCGTAAGTATAAGTTGTGCCTTCAACAGTTCACATCACTTAAATCTCAACGGAGTTTTTTTTATTTGGCGCCACTTCACCAAATGTGTCTAATGTTTGTTTATTTTTCACAAATTTCCTACAAACTTCACGCAGATCATTCTCTCCATTAACAATATTTTCCTTTGTTTATTCAGTTCAGTTCCCTTTAAGGGGGCAGCTACCGGTAAATTCCAACAAAACACACACGCTAATATGGGACAAACGGTGACGCGGACTTGAAGCATTCACTGTTGTTTTGTAACTAAAAGATACATTATAATCACTTTATTTACAGGCAATTGTTAAGTGACACACACACTAAATAGTGTGTCGTAACTGACTCCTTACGGTACCGATACTTAATAGACACGTGTCAATCAAACTAACGAAAGATGCGCTATGGTACATTGAAACAAAATAGCCATAGGGAAAAGAAACAGCAATTGCTTTATATTTAAAGTGGTGGGGCAGGTTATTCGTTATCGTAGGGTTTCACATTTTCGTTCATATGGGAAAAAATGATTTAACTCGTTATTTTCTTTTGTGATCGAGAATGTGGTACCGTTCGATAATTCAGAATTTACTCTACTGTTATCTTCTTAACTGGGAAACAAATGAGGTTGAGTTGTGCAGGGGTGGAGTCAGTGCGCAATGGTGGAGTCAGTGCGCAGTGGTGGAGTCAGTGCACAGTGGTGGAGTCAGTGCGCAGTGGTGGAGTCAGTGCGCAGTGGTGGAGTCAGTGCGCAGTGGTGGAGTCAGTGCGCAGTGGTGGAGTCAGTGCGCAGTGGTGGAGGCAGTGCGCAGTGTGTCAGTGCCATTGCGCAGTTAGGTCACCTTATATTTCCCTTTTTTGGAACTGGGCGAGTATTGTGACCACAAAGAGCGAAATGAAGAGCCCTTACCTCATCTGCCAATGCTTTATTGAAAGCAAATAAAAAGGACCATTGCTATCTATTCTAATAGTGACTTAGTGTACTTACTTTCAATAATAATATCTAAGGAATTATGAGAAATGCTAAAGTTATTTACTGAGGTAGAAATAAGTAACTAATTAGTACACCTGAGGGAATATAATCTGACATTTTCCGGTGATTAGGTATGGATGCTTTGCCCTGTCATCAGATTTACTATCACTGTACTGTCACTGATAGTACAGCAGTAACTGTACCCTGAGAATACAGATTTCTAATGTTTTATTATTTTCAAATATTACAAATTTATCATTTTTCACCAATGTTAAAATATCTACAGCATTACAATGAGTAAAGTTTCTTCCTTTGAAGTGTTCTGCTGATCACAGTTACTCTTTTCTCTGACTGTACCTAGAGCAGTGATGTTCAGAATAGCAATGGTGAAGTATGTGCACACTATGTACCTTGCCATCAAATTAGGTTAATCAGAAAACAAGAATAACGAAGTCTAAAACATGACTAATAATTTATTACTTTATTCTCGCCTTGAACTCAGCTTTTAATTTAAGTATTTAGATAAATAAAAGCTTCCGAATGAGAGCAAAGCGAGGCATTCTTTCTAGCTTGTACCCTGTGACGTGAGTGAGAGGTCACAGGGGTGCCTTAGCCCGTCACTGTGCACTTAGCCCTTCACTGTGCACTTAGCCCTTCACTGTGCACTTAGCCCTTCACTGTACACTTTAGGTATAAACAACTATTGGTGGTTGTAGTGCTTATAACTATAATTCAGATATGTATATAGCTACGTATTTCTACACCAACCTCTGAAATAACATTTTATCTCAAGGTTTTTGAATGTTTGTCATTGGTTACATGCTCTCTTTTTACTCTTACTATAGAAGTCCGTTAAGATACCAACGCAAGACATTCTTTTGTACCCATAGTATTATTATGAAGTACATAGGACTAGGTAGTACATGATGTGACAATAGTACATCCTATAGGCCTAGTGGAGTTAGTCATGAGGAGAGAACACTTGTTCTCCAGTCAGAATTGGCTTGGTTTGCGGTGTATTCTCCCCCACTTTTCGAATACGTTACTCTGAGACATATTTGATAACAGTGCATTTATATATTTGTGACAAATAAAAGTCACCACTTTCATTTCCTGTGTAATTGATAGACATTAATTAGAACAGTTACTGAATTATGGAAAGATGTTATGAACGATTAATTCTGGAGAGGTAAATTTGCATAAAATCCCATTAAAAACCTATTCCCAAACCTCAGAAATAACACATAACAGTCCCATTGGGACCAAACAACAAAGATGTGGTGGTTGTTTTGTGTGTTGTCCCATTGGGACCAAACAACAAAGATGTGGTGGTTGTTTTGTGTGTTGTCCCATTGTGGCCAAACAACAAAGATGTTGTGGTTGTTTAATGTGTTGTCCCATTGGAACCAAATCCCAAAGATGTTGTGGTTGTTTTGTGTGTTGTCCCACTGGGGCGAAATGACAAATAGTCCCACTAGCGCCATCCTCTAAAGGTGATCATTAAGGGGCGTAACAACATTAGGCATTTTATGTAGTACTGCGTCAGTTGAAGCATAAGTCAAATGCCATTCTTATTCAATATAACCTAGTTCATTTACTTAGTCAGGTGCTGCCCTTGGCGCCAAAAGACAACGCATAAACTGTGTAATTAATTCCCACTCGGGCAGAGAAGGGTACACCTTTTCAATTATTTATCAGCTCAGATGAGTTTAAAGATTCAGATAAAGAATTACTTTTGAGATTTGATTTATACTTTGAAAGTAGAGTGAGTAATGAACGCACTTGATGAGTCACAGAGTGTAGAGGGGTGGTAATGCTTTGGTATTGGGGTGGTAATGAATTGGTATTGTGGTGGAAATGCATTGGTATTGTGGTGGAAATGCATTGGTATTGGGTTGGTAATGCTTTGGTAGTGGGGTGGTAATGCTTTGGTAGTGAGGTGGTTCTAAAATATCTTTAGGTTAGCCTATTCATAGACTATTGTTATTTTGTAGTATGGTTAATTTTAGTGCGTTACAGTTACCCATCTTTTAGGTTATTTAGGTACCTATGTAGAGGAAATTAGGTATATTTGGTACTTAAAGAGGGGTTAATTAAGTGCGTTAGGTACCTATGTAGGGGTAATTAAGTGCGCTAGGTACCTATGTAGGGGTAATTAAGTGCGTTAGGTACCTATGTAGGGGTAATTAAGTGCGTTAGGTACCTATTTAGGGGTAATTAGGTGCGTTAGGTACCTATGTAGGGGTAATTAGGTACGCTGTGTACCTATGTAGGGGTAATTAAGTGCGTTAGGTACCTATGTAGAGGTTTTTAGTTGCGTTAGGTACCTATGTAGGGGTAATTAGGTACGCTGTGTACCTATGTAGGGGTAATTAGGTGCGTTAGGTACCTATGTAGGGGTAATTAGGTACGCTGTGTACCTATGTAGGGGTAATTAAGTGCGTTAGGTACCTATGTAGAGGTTTTTAGGTGCGTTAGGTACCTATGTAGGGGTAATTAAGTGCGTTAGGTACCTATGTAGAGGTTTTTAGTTGCGTTAGGTACCTATGTAGGGGTAATTAGGTACGCTGTGTACCTATGTAGGGGTAATTAGGTGCGTTAGGTACCTATGTAGGGGTAATTAGGTACGCTGTGTACCTATGTAGGGGTAATTAAGTGCGTTAGGTACCTATGTAGAGGTTTTTAGGTGCGTTAGGTACCTATGTAGGGGTAATTAGGTACGCTGTGTACCTATGTAGGGGTAAATAGGTACGTTAGGTACCTATGTAGAGGTTTTTAGGTGCGTTAGGTACCTATGTAGAGGTTTTTAGGTGCGTTAGGTACCTATGTAGAGGTTTTTAGGTGCGTTAGGTACCTATGTAGAGGTTTTTAGGTGCGTTAGGTACCTATGTAGGGGTAATTAGGTGCGTTAGGTACCTATGTAGTGGTTTTTAGGTGCGTTAGGTACCTATGTAGTAGTTTTTAGGTGCGTTAGGTACCTATGTAGTGGTTATTAGGTGCGTTAGGTTCCTATGTAGTGGTTATTAGGTGCGTTAGGTACCTATGTCCCATTACATCCTCTCTTTTCAGTAAATGTTTTCGCAGAGTGTTGCCAGTGACCATTGAGACACTTAATTGTGTGGGTTGAGATGTGGGTTACGACCTTTAGCACCATCTATTCAACTCTTATTGCTTTATTTACGTTAGTTCATGTATTTGTTACATAGCTTTTGCCCTATAATAGTGACCATAATATTCACATTACTTTATTTACGTTAGTTCATGTATTTGTTACATAGCTTTTACCCTATCATAGTGACCATAACACTGGTATGCTTTGTAGATCTAATTGGATTGGATCGACTAACTCAATCGAATTAATTTACCCTTTTCCTCCCATCTTCAAATAATTACTTGTTATACATAATTAAAATATTTCTTATGTTTTCGCGTATCTTAGTTCGAATTTCTTTCGGTTCTGCATCGCAGTTTTAGTTTCAGGTTCTGCATCACAGTTTTAGTTTCCGGTTCTGCATCACAGTTTTAGTTTCCGGTTCTGCATCACAGTTTTAGTTTCCGGTTCTGCATCCCAGTTCTAGTCTCCTGTCCCGTAACTTAATTTTAATTTCTGGTTCTGTATATCTTAGTTTTTGTTCGCGTTCCCGCGTATCTCAATTTAAGTTAAAAGATCGTGAAAATTTATTCGTGAATTCGTTCGGACAGATAAGTGGATTCGGAGGTTTGGATTCGAACCGACGTCCAAAAAGATTCGGACTTCTGAGTGTCGGTACGTCTTATTTTTAATCCGAACCTACGTATCCCGGGAAAAATTCGAATTAACGAAGACGATCAAAACTTGTGGAGTTATAAAATAAAATTGCATTAATAATTTGTTTTTCTAGTAATGACTTGATTAATAAATAATGTAGATATTAAAAAAAACTTATTTAATCGGAATTCAGGATTAGAAATGTTCGAAAGGTATCGGAATTAAGATTTTGAGGTTCGCAGACATATGTACGGTATAAATATTCGCACCAGAATTTAAAAAATCGTGTTCGCTATTGGCAGGTTCGAAACCAACAACGGTGAAACTTCGGATCCGGAGCCCAAAAGAGGTTGGCATGTCCACCTCTGGTTTTCGGGAGTGCATTTCAGTTTTAGTCTCCGATACCGCATTTTAGTTCTAGTTTCCAGTCCTATATTTCAATTTCATATTTTAGTCACGTATTTTACTTTTAAGGATTTTCTCTGAAATCGACCTACCACTTCAAAATATAAGAAAAAAAATCTGTATATATGATACCAATGATATTTACTCCGTTGTTTAAACATAAAATAATTTATTCAATATATCATATGTATTGGAGTAATTTATTACATAAACTAGTGTACATTCCCATTAAAAATAACTGTTAATCACCAATACCAATTTAGGTTACTTTTAATGAATTCAATTTTAAAGATATAGTTTGTTCTACCCGTCGTGTAAATGCGGACACCAAATAAATGAATAATAAATAAACGCACGAGGGAAATTACTAGTGGAGATATAGGTCATATTTCAAAAATTACTAATTAATGAATTGATTACATAAATGTAATGATTTTATTACATATTATCATTAGTTTTACATAATAATTTATTTTTTATTATCATTTATTTATAAAGTTGGTTGAGACAGGTTTATAAATGCTTAAAATTTCCATTCATTACTTCAATACTGATATGTATGTATAGGGGGGCGTGCCAAACCCCCTGCCAGGTCAATAAACATTAAACAATGATGGAGTGTGCAGTACAAAAGACTAGCGGATTCAACAAACTTTATCTTCAAAAAGAGAAGAAATTTCAGTTTTTACGAAAAAACGGGTATGATTTTCATATTCTTTGGACAAAAATAAATTATAAAAAATAATATGGTGATGTACCTCTATTAGGAAAAATCTCCATTTTCTCATTCTGTATTTTAGTTCCTGTCTCCGGTTCTGTTATGTAACCCTTGAACAACTTCGAGATTGCAGATAGCATTAGAGTAATAGAAGCTGATAGCATTAGAGTAATAGAAGCTGATAGCATTAGAGTAATAGAAGCAGATAGCACTAGAGTAATAGAAGCAGATAGCATTAGAGTAATAGAAGCAGATAGCACTAGAGTAATAGAAGCAGATAGCACTAGAGTAATAGAAGCAGATAGCACTAGAGTAATAGAAGCAGATATCACTAGAGCAATAGAAGCAGATATCACAGTGTTCAGGTTATCACGTTAGCATCGCCAGGTTCGTGAAGATAAATAGCTGTTTAAATTATTTGAAAGTGACGAATTAACCGGTTTGATTGTTTTGCATTTTGAAGTAAAAGATTTACAAAACAAATCAACACTGTATAATAAATTTAAAAAGATAATTAAATAATGTTCATTGATTTATACTTAGAAAACAAATTATGGAAAAGAAATTGCGTCAAAAGTGGTTATTTGATTACAATTAACTTTTTGAAGAACATAATCCGGTAATTGATAGAGTGGGAGTAAACCTTTTATAGGGTCACAGAGAGTGAAATATTGGTACCTGTTATCAGTATTAGACACTAATGAATATCAGTAAAGTGTGTAGTCAGTATTAGACACTAATGAATATTAGTAAAGTGTATAGTTAGTATTAGACACCTTTATTGAGTATTAGTCACATATTGTGAGTATTAGTCACCTATATAGTGAATATTAGTCACCTATATTGAATATTAGTCAGCTATATTGAATATTAGTCACCTATATTGAATATTAGTCACCTATATTGAATATTAGTCACCTATATTGAATATTAGTCATCTATAATGAATATCAGTCACATGTATTGAATATTAGTCACCTATAATGAATATTAGTCACCTATAATGAATATTAGTCAACTATATTGAATATTAGTCAACTATATTGAATATTAGTCAACTATATTGAATATTAATCAACTATGATGAATATTAGTCAACTATATTGAATATTAGTCACCTATAATGAATATTAGTCACCTATATTGAATATAAGTCAAATATATTGAATATTAGTCAACTATAATGAATATCAGTCAACTATATTGAATATTAGTCACCTATAATGAATATTAGTCACCTATATTGAATATAAGTCAAATATATTGAATATTAGTCAACTATAATGAATATTAGTCAACTATATTGAATATTAGTCAACTATATTGAATATTAGTCAACTATATTGAATATTAATCAACTATGATGAATATTAGTCAACTATATTGAATATTAGTCACCTATAATGAATATTAGTCACCTATATTGAATATAAGTCAAATATATTGAATATTAGTCAACTATAATGAATATTAGTCAACTATAACGAATATTAGTCACCTATAATGAATATTAGTCAACTATAATGAATATTAGTCACCTATATTGAATATTAGTCACCTATACTGAATATTAGTCACCTATATTGAATATTAGTCACCTATACTGAATATTAGTCACCTATATTGAATATTAGTCACCTATACTGAATATTCATCATTAAAATTAATGCACATCAAAATAGCATTTGACTGATTTTAAAGTTCAAACTCCAAGTGAGATTCCTCTAGCAGACGATGCATCTGAACTGTTGCAAATTGAAACATTCGAGAATACTGAGAAGCCTGTAAAGTTTTAATGGTGTTTGCTAATGTAATTATTTAGATTTCATCAGCCAGCGAGTTTCTTTTTTATTTCATTAGAATGGTTATTTTTAACCACCTGATTAGCTTTTACCGTCAATCTACCACCCACCAGCAACCCTAATGGTAAAGAGTGCAACCAGTGGAGGGAGAGGAGTAGCAACCACGTACACTCAAAAATGTGAAAAGTTTCTTTATTTCAGTCAGTGATAGCTAGAGAGGTACTTACTACCCTTTGCTGTCTCTTCATCAACATTGGGGGAACATTTCACTAGGAATATTGTGTTAAAGAAAATAAAAAATAGTAAAGAAGAACACAATAGAAGATTTCAATTGGAATTTGATTTAAAAAAAATTAGTCGTAAGACACGATATAAGTTTAGGTGTGTTTATCAGATATTTTAATTTAATTAGTTTCATATAACTTTTAGATATATTACCGCACAGCATTCAACCGGTAACATTCCCCTGTTAGTATACCGGAAACAGCTGCAACCAGTGACCTATGAGCACTCCAAGGTAGAGTGGTTTGGGGATGAAAACTAAAAACCGCACCTATAACTTTTAATTTATTAAAAACTGTAAATTTCCAAAATTACATTCCATAGAATGTTCCACAACTTTCTACCTTAATTTGTCTTTACTCTTCATAAGAGTTGCAATAATTGTAGACAAGTGTAGAGGGGCATTTTTGAGTCAATCTCTAGCTTTCCAATCACTACATTCCTAGTCATGACTAACTCTCTGAAACATGTCTGCTATGACCTACTTGGCAAAGATTAGATCACAACATGTGAAATAGACAAACACATAAATAGGTCTGGTGCATAATTAACTTAGCCAATTGAAAGAACTGAAAGCGCTACCTACCTGCAGCTTATATTTTCGTTAAGCTTCTTGTACTATCTGCACTATCACCTCTTCATTCTCCTCTTCTATCCGTGACTGCAGTCACCGGTGCTTTTGTTCATTTTCATCACTTTGTAGAGTAGCTTTTCAGCATCAGTCGTCATTAGCCCAAATTATGGTAAGTATCGCCTTTTTATGCAACACGTTTTTTTTCTATTTTCATTGTATATATCATTTTTGTTTCAGTAATATGGCCTTTGGTTCCAAACAGTCTTCAAAGCCACTTCTTAATTAGTAATGCCGTCAGCAATTAGTTGGTGTATTGAGGACAGTGGAGCAGGACATTGTTTTCTCCCCGTTATCTCATCTAGGTGCGACTGTAAGTGGTTGATAGTTGCCCATTATAGGGGATAAGAGTCTCAATATTGGTCAGATATTGCCTGGATAGAAGAACCAGTTGGGGGATTAGAGTTCACATGAAATGGTACAAGGAATGTTTTCTTTCTAAACGATAGTGTAAGTTACTAGATATCTAGGAATCCGGTTTCTTTGTTTCCCATCAAGTCTTTTCTGAGACCTAACACACTCATGATTTCAAGGAGAGAACTCTGATGCTAATTTAAAATGACTAAATTCGTATATTGAAATGAGGAAGATAACTAAATAGACAAACTCTTTAGAATAGAAAATATGATAAATCATTTGGAAGCTAATACGTTATTACATAAATAATAAAGCTGAAACACAGCTAATGCGAAAACATCACTATTAATGAAATCGTTTTTTCTCTTATAAGTTGATTATGTAAACCATCTTAAGGTACGTTTGCATGCAGCGATTGTTGTGATCATCGCCCAGCAATAGGAATACATTGGACTATAGTGTTCAGCGATAATCGCTTGTTGCAAAACAGACCCGTAGGAATAACATTGAACTAGTGCCCAGCTATTTTCGTTGAGTGACTGTCTCTGAGCGATCATCGCAACAATCGCTACATGGAAAACGTATCAACTTAGTTATTCAAAAGAATGTTTTGAAATTGAGATGAGCTTCATACGGTAGCTTATCAATGTGTTGTGACTATGTAGTTATTTTGAAAGAGAGTAATTAAGTACCTACTTGTGAGTCAGTGTTTATCCACTTGATCCTCTCTATCTGGAATGATTTATAAAATTATAAAATTGTTATTTGTGAAATTAGTATCATGCGGTTACTCTTTTCTCTGACAGTACATTAAATAAATTCCCAACATTTTACAAACTAGGTGAAATATTTACTTGAACATGCTAGTCGTTTGTTTTATAGTAATAATACCAACACTGCTTCTAAACTGGTAAGAATCACTACAATATATATGATAAGTTATTAGATAAATATGAGGGTAGGTATTGAACAGACTATACTGCCTGAGGAACACTGCATGTGCTTCAACCTTACTTAACATAAGACCAATTAATGTCTATTAGCGCATAGAAAGAACATAGGTCTTAAACTTCAGTAAAATATCTTTTGATATTAAATATTCATGATTGACTGAAAATTACCTCTACCTGGAGTTTGAAAAAGGTTATGATATCTTCAGAGTTTAACGTCCAAGAAACAACCAGAAGCTTCTGTTCAATTTTTCTTTGGTAAAATCTTGCTAACATAAAGTATCTTTGTAAATTTTTCCGAAGTAAATTAGATATGCGTGCATGGCCTACTTAACTATACGGCCCTACAGTCTGATGTTCATGAAAAAAAATTAGAAAGGTAATTCTTACTGGTCCTTTTATACGATGAAAATTACAGTTCAATTTAATTAGTTTGATAAATTATTCTCAATTGCGTTCGTATTCTGTATACGGCGTCGGATGGATGTATATATAAAAGGCGGCAAATTATTGTCATATTTTATTATTTCATGACTACTCTCAGGAATTAAGCTACAAGAAAAAGTGAAAGAATATTTAAAATATTGTAATAACAATTTGATATGATTAATACCTGCTGCCTCAATCCAGTCGGCCACCTTGCCGACGATGCCGAGTGCTCGTACCTAAAGGTACGGTTACTATGGATGCGTATTCAAGCGATTTTTTGCACTGACGATATCGTCAGTGCGAGGTGGTTACACTGTACGCGATTTCTGATCGTCAGTGTGTTTCTGCCCCATTAATATTGGGGTCTAAACTATGTTTATTTGATATAATGTTCGGGAGGAATTAATACATGTGTGCCTCTGAAATAATTTAGACGCAACGCTAATTTGATTACTATTTTCTCAATTTCACTAAACACAATTTTGAAATACCTAAATAGAGAAATGATTAAAATATTTTTATGTAATATAATTATTGAAAGATATTCCATTCTATTAAAAATAAAAATTGTACAAAGTAACAACCAATTCAAGCCTTTATATATAATTATATTATGATTAAATTATTTTCATATAATTAAATAATATCTGTATTATTTCTGATACTTAGTATCATATAATATATTTCCAAAATGCATGGGTAAACAGTAATAGCAATTAAAAGAAAGAGAAATATACGCAAAAATTACAGTAAGTTGTCGCAAGTCGCATGAAAAAATCAAACTCATTTGAATGCTGAAGTTAGTATGACGACTTCGTACGTATTCTGACGACCAAATCGCAGCCACTGTAACCACTTTCATTGGAAAGTATGGATTTGATTTTCATCCGATTTCATCATAAGTCCTCAGTACGAAAAATCGCTTGAATACGCATCCATAGTAACCGTACCCTAAAGGTTCGTTTTGCATGCAGCGATTAATGCGATCATCGCTCAGTAATCATCCCAGCGATTATAGTTGAACTTTAGTTCAATGAAATTTCTATGGAGTTGTATTGCAACGAGCGATTATCGCTGAGCACTATTTCAATGTATTTCTATTGCCGAGCGATCAATGCTGAGCGATGATCGCAACAATCGCTGCATGTTTAAGAGTACGGTTTCTATGGACGCGTATTCGAGCGATTTTTCGCACTGACGATATCGTCAGTGCGAGGTGGTTACACTGTACGCGATTTCTGATCGTCAGTATGTTTCTGCCCAATTAATATTGGGGTCTAAACTATGTTTATTTGATGTAAAGTTCGGGAGGAATTGAACACCTACCTGTGTGCGACGCTAATTTGATTATTTTTTTCACTGCACACAATTTTTGAAATACCTGAATAGAAAAGTAAGGAGATTTTTTTTAAATACCTATAAGGATGTTTATTTTATTGAAAAAAATTATACACAGTAACAACAAATTAAGCCTTTATATGAACAGATAGGTATTATATATATAATTAAAAAATATCTGTATAATTTCTGATTGGTAGTATCAAATAATATATTTCCAAAACGCATGGTAAACAGTAACAGCAATTAAAAGAAATAGAATTAAACACAAAAATGACCGAATCTATCGCTAGTCGCATGAAAAAATCAAACTCATTTGAACGCTGAAGTTGTTTTGACGACTTCGTACGTATTCTGACGACCAAATCGCTAAACCACTCCCATTGGAAAGTATGAATTTGATTTTCATCCGATTTATTCAGAAGTCGTCGGTGCGAAAAATCGTTTGAATACGCATGCATAGTAACCGTACACTAAAAAAGAAGAAGATATATGGTTATAATAGAGAGAAGAAGAAGAGATATGGTTAGAATAGAGAGAAGAAGAGATATGGTTAGAATAGAAAGAAGAAGAGATATGGTTAGAATAGAGAGAAGAAGAGATATGGTTAGAATAGAGAGAAGAAGAGATATGGTTAGAATAGAGAGAAGAAGAGATATGGTTAGAATAGAGAGAAGAAGAATATGGTTAGAATAGAGAGAAGGAGAGATATGGTTAGAATAGAGAGAAGAAGAGATATGGTTAGAATAGAGAGAAGAAGAGATATGGTTAGAATAGAGAGAAGAAGAGATATGGTTAGAATAGAGAGAAGGAGAGATATGGTTAGAATAGAGAGAAGAAGAGATATGGTTAGAATAGAGAGAAGAAGAGATATGGTTAGAATAAAGAGAAGAAGAGATATGGTTAGAATAGAGAGAAGAAGAGATATGGTTAGAATAGAGAGAAGAAGAGATATGGTTAGAATAGAGAGAAGAAGAGATATGGTTAGAATAGAGAGAAGGAGAGATATGGTTAGAATAGAGAGAAGGAGAGATATGGTTAGAATAGAGAGAAGAAGAAGAGATATGGTTAGAATAGAGAGAAGAAGAGATATGGTTAGAATAGAAAGAAGAAGAGATATGGTTAGAATAGAGAGAAGAAGAGATATGGTTAGAATAGAGAGAAGAAGAGATATGGTTAGAATAGAGAGAAGAAGAGATATGGTTAGAATAGAGAGAAGAAGAGATATGGTTAGAATAGAAAGAAGAAGAGATATGGTTAGAATAGAGAGAAGAAGAGATATGGTTAGAATAGAGAGAAGAAGAGATATGGTTAGAATAGAGAGAAGAAGAGATATGGTTAGAATAGAGAGAAGAAGAGATATGGTTAGAATAGAGAGAAGAAGAGATATGGTTAGAATAGAGAGAAGAAGAGATATGGTTAGAATAGAGAGAAGAAGAGATATGGTTAGAATAGAGAGAAGAAGAGATATGGTTAGAATAGAGAGAAGAAAAAGAGATATGGTTAGAATAGAGAGAAGAAGAAGAAATATGGTTAGAATAGAGAGAAGAAAAAGAGATATGGTTAGAATAGAGAGAAGAAGAAGAGATATGGTTAGAATAGAGAGAAGAAGAAGAGATATGGTTAGAATAGAGAGAAGAAAAAGAGATATGGTTAGAATAGAGAGAAGAAGAAGAGATATGGTTAGAATAGAGAGAAGAAAAAGAGATATGGTTAGAATAGAGAGAAGAAGAAGAGATATGGTTAGAATAGAGAGAAGAAGAAGAGATATGGTTAGAATAGAGAGAAGAAAAAGAGATATGGTTAGAATAGAGAGAAGAAGAAGAGATATGGTTAGAATAGAGAGAAGAAGAAGAGATATGGTTAGAATAGAGAGAAGAAAAAGAGATATGGTTATAATAGAGAGAAGAAGAAGAGATATGGTTAGAATAGAGAGAAGAAAAAGAGATATGGTTAGAATAGAGAGAAGAAGAAGAGATATGGTTAGAATAGAGAGAAGAAGAAGAGATATGGTTATAATAGAGAGAATGTAGAGTCTTTCACTTTTAAAATAGTTATCTATAAAAGGTCCTATCATTACTTTATATTCCTGATGTGAATATCATTCTTTTTTTCTGTTGCAAATATCACCATTTATTTTCTTGTTCAAAGCATCAAACTTACTCACGGTAAATTGACTCGCAATGTCATGACATTGTAAAGATCGTAAAGTTAACTTCTAGATTTACGAAATGAGGTCACAATGTGGCAG
This sequence comes from Caprella mutica, assembly GCA_947561585.1. Classification (NCBI taxonomy): domain Eukaryota; kingdom Metazoa; phylum Arthropoda; class Malacostraca; order Amphipoda; family Caprellidae; genus Caprella; species Caprella mutica. Next base: position 62,078 of record CANNZV010003457.1, read on the forward strand.
TTGTTTCTCCAAGGCTATTCGTACGAGGAACTGGTCAGAAAGTTGTGTCTGTGATGGTACAGGAGTGGCCAGTCAGATTTTTGGTAACGAATTGGCAGTGTCCCAAGAAAGGTGTAGCTAGCCTCTAACAGCTCAGTGTACCTCTAGAGGTACATGCGCACCACACTCACTAAGTGTGTTCCTACTGCGCAACTGACATTCCGTCAATATACCTTATCAAACTATGTGTTTTCTTACCTAGCATATACAGGGTGTGAATTTACATGCACTTCCTCACTTGAAATGAAATGCTTATATATAGAAATATGTATTTATATTTCATTATATTTACTTAAGTTTCATTGTTTATGGTAAAGGAAATGAATATTTTTTCTAATTATTTAAAGAAGGGGTAAACTTTTCATGTTAATAATAATGCTATATTCAATTTTTTCGCTCAATTCAAGAAATAATATTTAAATAATTTCGATATTTATACTCTGTGTGACATTGAAATATTTATTCAAATTAATTCTATATTTCTGTAAAATTATTTTTATCATAATTGTTTACTTATTTTCTTCCGTACGTTCCAACCATGACTCACAGTTCTAACTCCCTTTCTTCCGTACGTTCCAACCATCACTCACAGTTCTAACTCCCTTTCTTCCGTACGTTCCAACCATGACTCACAGTTCTAAC